>JANFOE010001160.1:392500-408442 GCA_025667525.1 Glebionis coronaria
AAACTCGTCAGCAAACATAAAGTTGCCAAAGAGTTATGGGATAGAATTCGTGTTCTAATGCAAGGCACCTCGTTAACTAAACAAGAACGAGAGGTGTAAGCTTTATGATACTTTTGATAAGTTTGCCTATGTGCCAGGGGAGACTCTCAATGATTACTATCTGAGATTTACCCTATTGTTGAATGAGCTTAATATCTATGGCATGGCAATCCCTACCTTTCAATTGAACACCAAGTATTTGAACACTCTTCCTCCAGAATGGAAAAAATACGTGACGGATGTTAAATTGGCTAAGGACTTGCATAACACCAATGTGGATCAACTTCAAGCTTTTCTTCAACAACACGAATGCCATGTGATCGAGGCTCGGTTGTCTACACCTCAAGTTCATGATCCACTTGCAATGTATGCTTCTCAACAAAACATGGCTTATACTTATCAACAACCATCATACTTGCAGCAACCACCACCACACATCTATCAGCAACCACAGCAACCATCTTATCAACCACCAATGATGCCACAACAAGAATATCAACAAAGTGTTCATCAACAATCTTTTCAACAGCAACCACCATATCAAACATCACCATCACAAGCCAACACTTCTCCATTGGGCTATACTCCTCAGCAAGGATATTTCCAATAGAAGCACAACCAGCACAAGCTTTCTACTCTAATGAACTTCCACCAATCCAAACACCGGTCTTTACTCCAAATGATACGCCGGCTGATGTACTAAACCATCTCACCGCTTACTTGTCAAAACTTGTTGCAACTACAGGATTTCCACCAAAAACAATCAGCTCCGCACCTCATCAAATCCTCGACAACAAGCCACTGTTCAAGATGGTCAAGTGACAGTGCAACCTATTCAGGGAAGGCAAATTCATATGGACCTCCTACAAGGACTGGGAACAATCAAGCTGTGAATTCTCAAGCTAGTGGAAATGGGAGTCCTATTGGTCCTAAGAAGGTTGTGACTTGCTACAATTGCCGAGGACAAGGTCATATGGATAGGGAATGCACTCAGCCGAAAAGGAGAAGGGATGATGCATGGTTTCGTGAGAAGATGTATTTGGTTGATGCTCAGTCTAAGGGGAAGATTTTGGATTCAGAGGAGTTAGCATTTCTTTGCAGACCCAGGGGCAGCAGATACTGAAGGCATTGCAGTCGTTTCAACTTCTAATGCAGCTTATCAAGCGGACGATCTTGATGCATACGATTCGGATTGTGATGACATTCACTCTGCCCAAGCTGCTCTCGTTGCTAATCTCTCTCACTACGGTTCTGATGTCATCAGTGAGGTACCAACCACATCTAATAATATTGATGATAACCAACATCAAATTGGGCATGAAAATGACAACCTCGAATAGCATTCGGGAACTAGTAACTCAAATGATGTGGTACCCAATTCTACACATTTGAGTGAACCTCAACCAAATGCTACGACGGGTATGGCATCTTATGCTCAACATGATTTGGTCATGGTGCCTAAACATATAATTGATCAAATGCATATGGCCCTCCGACAATCCGTAGATACGAATTCCACCCTAACTGCTGAGCTTGCGTTGCATAAAGAAAAGGTCAAAACTTTTGAAATGGTCCCTCAAGAAGAGAAAATAACATTTTCTGAATTTGACCAATTTTGTTTTGAAAAGATTGAACACTTTAAAGAAATAGAATCATTAAAAGCTAATCTTTCTAATGAATTAAAAGAAAAGAGTCGGTTGTCAATGATTTTCAGAAACTTAAAATGGATTTCGAAACTCTCGAGTCAAAAAAGGTTGAATCGGAAATTAATGCTACCAAACTTCTTAAATTCAAAGAACAACAACTTTTAAAACAATACGCTTCCACAGAAAAGGTTCATCTTTTAACTAAATCATTTAAAGAATTCGAACTTAAGCGTCTTCAAGATTTACCACCTAATCCTGGTTATGCAAAACAAGCTCAGGAATATATTCCCGGTCTTTATGATATGACTATAATTTGTTGGGAATAAATTAAGGCCAGATCACTTGAACGCTGACAAGAACAACTCAAGCGTTGACAAGAGCAAAGTGAGCGCTGATAGCATAAGCGTTGACAAGTTAAAGTCAAGCGTTGACAGATTGAAGACAAGCACTGATGGAAGATGTGAGCTACACGTTTATTATATTCTAGAATACTTCTAGTAAGGATAGAGACGACAATGTATTTTCTATGTTTATCTTTACCTAGAATAGTTGATTCGTAGCTTATTGTACAAGACTTCTTAATCTATAAAAGAAGATCTTTTAGGTTAATGTTAATAATCAGTTTTCATAAGTTTTCACAAGTTAAACCTCTTTCATTGTAATCAAGTACGATCATTCTAATACAAGTGAAAGTTTGTTTAACATCTTTGTGTTTTAGATTAAGTGTTAATTCCGCATAACACTTAGTTACTTTATTCATAAGCAAAGGTTTCTCTACGTGTATTACTTGATCTAATCTCGTATACACAAAGCTTAATCGATCTAAGTTTGGGATCAACAAGTGGTATCAGAGCTTGTTGAGAAACTTTTGATCTTTAAGTAACGCAAGAACCCTAAAACACCAAACCCTAAAAACCCTAAATCTCTCAAAACCCTAAATCTCTCAAAACCCTAAAAACATCATGTCTGGCACAAATCAGCCTTCTGCTTTGCTACAAAACAACTCCACAAACCCTAGTATCAAAATTCCCATGTTTGATGCCAGGAACTTCGAGCTTTGGAAGTCTAATTTTGAGCAATATATAGCCATCCATGACTACACTCTTTGGGAGATTGTTGAATATGGGAACACATTCAACAAAGCTCAAAAGATTGCTGCTGCTATTGCCGCAAGGGTAGCTCTTCCTAATTGTCCTGAAGCTGATAAGAAGGAAAAGCCTGAAGATGGAAGAGCTGTATCTGTTGAAGATATAGCCAAGAAAAGGGTGGACATGAAAATCTTGAACATCATGAAACACGCCCTAGGTCATGAGAATCAGCACAAGTACAAACGCTTTGAGTCTGCAAAAGAGCTTTGGGAAGCTCTTGAAGTAGCACATGGTGGCAATGCTGACACAAAAGATGAAAAGAAGAAGCAACTCATGCATGAGTATCCTGTCTTTAAGGCTCAACCAAATGAGAATCTCAGCAGTGTGAGAAGTAGATTGCTTGACATCACAAGTCAACTTTCCTTCATGGGAACACAGATTGATGACCATGACTTGAATGCTACTTTTCTCAAAAGCCTTGGTGATGTATGGAAGATTGAGACAAGATCCATTCTTGTCAATAACACCCACAAGACCTCCAGGTTTGATGACATCTTCAACAAACTAAGACTGTTGGAGAATGAATGGCTTTTGGATAGTGATAATAAATCTTCCAGTAGTAACATGGCCTTCTTCTCACAAAGTGAAGGCCAATTTGATTCCATGAACTTCTATGGACATTCAGCCACTGGATCTCAATGTGTCAACGCTGGATCTCAGTCTGTCAGCGCTGGATCATATCCTGTCAACGCTTTATACTCAAGCGCTGACACACACAACTTTGGCGCTGATAGAATTAAGCCTGCTGGTTTAGATCTAGATACTGTGTGTGCATTCATTGCTTCTTTGCCCAGTGATTCAAGGATTACATATGAAGATCTTGAGCAGATAAGCGATGAGCAATTGGAAGAGATGGACATCAAGTGGACTATGGCTCTTGTAAGTTTAAGAGCAAACAGGTTTAATAAAAGGTTCAAGAAGAAGATGACCTTTAATGCTAAGGATGTTGCTGGATTTGACAAGTCCAAAGTTGAGTGCTACAATTGTCATAGGATGGGGCACTTTATGAGGGAATGTAGATCTCCAAGAAGATCTGATGCTGGTAAGCCTTCAAGCCAAATGGTTAAGAGCCAAGATCCCAAGGCCATGGTTGCTGTTCAACAAATTGATGGTGTTGGAGGATGGGACTGGAGCTGGAACTTTATGGCTAAGGATGAGGAAGAGGACAGAGCTTTGGTTGCTGAAGTTAAAGAAGAGCATGTTGAATATGCTCTCATGGCACACTCCTCCTCTTCATCAGATAATGAGGTATATGATGATGCTTTCTGTTCTAAGGGTTGTCGTTTAAATACTGAAAAACTAAATCAAGAGATAGTAAAATTATTAGATGAGGCAAGTACTGAAAGATGCAAAGTATCTAATTATCAAATTGCTCTTACCCAAACAGAAATGACAGTAGCTGAGTATAAGAAAATGGAGTTTGATTTAAAGGATCAAATAAATATCTTAAAACATGAGTTACATCAAAGTAAAGATATTCAAGATATAGTAAACAGGGTTAATCTTGATTTGATAGCTCAGTTAGAGGAGGCTAACAAAAATAAAGATAATGTGAGTCTTAAAATCCAGAGATTTGATAAGGCCACACAATCCCTAGGAGAGTGTGTTAGCAAACAAAGAGACTCTAAGGACATGAGTGGGATTGGGATGAAAGATTATACTGGTGTTCCACCACCAGCTGGGGATTTCTACGGTGTCCAATCAAAGGACTTATCTTGGACTGGCTTGCCAGAACTTCAAGAGAAGGAATTCATTCCTCCACCTAGAGTGACTTCCCCAGTTGAAGAATACAAACAAAAACTGACTGACCTAGATGAGTGGAAGAAAGCTAACCACACTTTGTTTGTTAAGTGAGGGTTGTTGTGTGAAAGTCCAAATGAGCCCACACCAATCACGAGCCATAATATTGTGGAGTCCAATGATCCTAAACCTATTAAGATCACACACCCTACCACTGGCAAAGCTGTTGACCTTGGCCCACAAACTGTTAGAAAACCTAGTGTTAAGTATGCAGAGATGTATAGGAATACTAGGTCACCAAAAAGCCAAGTTAGTAATCATGGAACAGGCTTCTTTGCTTCTAGACCTAAGACTATGTCTAGAAAAGCTTGTTACACATGTGGTAGCTTCTCACATTTGGCATACAAATGTGTCAACGCTTCCAATGTCAACGCTGATAGGAACCATTTCAGCGCTGACAAAAGTCAACATAGGCAAACACTGTCAGACCCAATACCTTTGTGAACAAAAATTCACAAGTTGTTAGACCGGCCCCATTCTTTACTAGAGGGTCTAACACACAAGGCCTAAGACCTTTTCAAAAGTCAAACACTTGGTCCAATAGGCAATGGGTTCCTGTAGCAAACCCTAGGTTCAACGCTGATAAAGGCAATCGGGGCGCTGACAAGAACAATTTCAGCGCTGACAGACACACTGCCAAACCTAGGTATTTGCAACCACAGGGAAATAGGTCTAAAGCTTCTACTAGCTTAACATGGAGACCAAAACAAGACCAAAACTCTAATTCTACTGGTGTTTCTATGACATGCAACAGGTTTCATTATATTTCAAAGGCAATGTCAACACCAATTGGGGTTAACTGGGAATTTCATTCAAAAAGGGATGAAAATGGGGTTGTTATGAGAACCAAGTCTGTTCTTATTGAACAACCAGAATCCAAGTCTTCCAAGGCTTGGGTTCCCAAAGAAAACTAATGTGTTTTCTTTATGTGCAGGGCATTCAGAAGAAGATCAATGATTATGGATATTGGGATAGTGGATGCTCAAGGCACATGACAGGAAAGGAAGACTATCTGACAAACTTTACTCCTATTCAAGATGGTGATAAGGTATACTTTGGAGGGGGCTATGGCACCATCACTGGAAAAGGAACCCTTGTCACCAACAATCTACGATTTGAGAATGTCTTCTTGGTAAAAGAACTGGATTATAATTTGTTTAGTGTATCACAAGTGTGTGATAACAAAAATAAGGTTCTTTTCACAGATACTAAGTGCTTGGTGTTAAGCAAAGATTATAAGCTCCCTGAGGAGAAATACATAGAATTTAGAACACCAAGGCATAAAGACATATATAATGTGAATCTTAATGGAATTAAGATAAATAATAAAATGATGTCATGTCTTTATGCTAAAGCCTCAGTAGATGAAAGTAATCTTTGGCACAGGAGATTAGGGCACATAAACTTTAAGAATATCAATAGACTTGTGAGGCTTGGTTTAGTTGATGGTTTGCCTGAAAAGGCTTTCCACAATGACCACTCTTGTGTTGCATGTCTTAAGGGCAAGCAGCACAAGGTCTCATTTAGGTCTAAACAGGTGCACTCTAGTTCTAAACCACTTCACTTATTGCATATGGACCTCTTTGGTCCAACTAATATAGAAAGTTTGAAGGGTAAATCATATTGTTTTGTTATCACTGATGATTTTTCCAGGTTTACATGGACTTTCTTTTTAGCCAAGAAAAGTGAAACTGCCCAAAGTCTGATTAATTTCATTACCCAGATTGAAAAGAAGAATGGTAATGAGGTCAAAATTATTAGAAGTGACAATGGGGGTGAGTTTAGAAATCAATTGTTAGATGATTTTTGTGCCAAGAAAGGGATTACTAGGCAGTTTAGCATAGCTAGAACCCCACAGCAAAATGGGGTTGCTGAAAGGAAGAATAGAACCCTTATTGAAGCAGCCAGAACCATGTTGGCTGATGCCCACTTTCCTATAGCCTTTTGGGCTGAAGCTGTTAACACAGCTTGTTATGTTCAAAATAGGGCATTGGTCAACAAAATACATAATAAGACACCTTATGAGTTACTTTGGGGAAGGAAGCCAAATATTGGCTTTCTCAAGCCTTTTGGATGTCATGTAGTTGTTTTAGAAACTAGTGAGGCCCTAGGTAAATTTGATTCAAAAGGTGATGAAGGCTACTTCATGGGTTATTCAGTGCAGAGCAAAGGATATAGGGTTTACATTAAAAAGGAAAAACGTATACTTGAAAAAGTACATGTTAGGTTTTTAGAGAGTAAACCTAGTGATCCTGAAAGTGGTCCAAATTGGTTGTTTGACTTAGAACCTTTATCTAGAGCTTTAAATTATATGCCTGTTACTGATCCAGACATTGTGAAGGTAACTTCAAGTGTTTTGGAAAAGAGAATTGGTAATGTTTCAGGTATACAGGTTGCTAAGGAGGATGGATCACCAGCAGTTGAGTCATCTCCCACACAAGAATATGTTACACTTCCTATATGGACAGATGAATATTATGCTGCTGCTGCTGCTGCTAGAAAAGATAATGGTGGTTTCCAAATACCACCAAATACAAACATGCATGGTTCTTCAGGCGCTGACAAAGGGAAATCAAGCGCTGACAAGAGCAATTCAGACGCTGATGGATCAGACGCTGACACCAACAGTTCAAGCGTTGTTAGCCCAAGCGCTGACAAACAAGGTTCAGACTTTGACAACACCTTTGCACATCTTTTCTCTTCCCATTTTGAACAAGGTGGACCTTCCAATGTCCATGAAGAGATTTCTGTTGATCAAAGAGAGTCTGATGAAGAAGATATTGGCAACATGGAGCGTGAAATTGAGGACACCAGACTTTTTGAAGGAGGAGTTCTCACTTCCACAAATAAGGATCACCCCACATCTCAGATCATTGGTGATGTTATGGCTCCAGTTCAGACAAGAAGATCCCATCAAAGTCTTGGTGGATTTATTGCCAATATACACAAGAAGGTTGATACCCCTCTTGTACAAGCATGTTTGTTTGCATGTTTTCTGTCACAAGAAGAACCCAAGAAGATTTTTGATGCTCTCAAAGAACCTAGTTGGGTGGAAGCAATGCAGGATGAGCTTCACCAATTTGTTATACAGGATGTTTGGGAGTTGGTTGATTGTCCTAGATATGTGAGACCAATTGGGACAAGATGGGTTCTAAGAAACAAGAAAGATGAAAGGGGTATTGTGGTCAGAAACAAGGCACGTTTGGTAGCTCAGGGATATACACAAGAGGAAGGAATAGATTATGAAGAGGTCTTTGCTCCTGTTGCAAGAATTGAAGCTATAAGAATTTTCCTAGCTTATGCCTCTTGTATGAACTTCACTGTTTATCAAATGGATGTGAAGAGTGCTTTCCTCTATGGAACAATTGTTGAGGAGGTATATGTAATGCAACCTCCTGGTTTTGAAGATCCTGAGAATCCAGACAAGGTTTATAGAGTGAAGAAAGCTATGTATGGACTTCATCAAGCCCCTAGAGCATGGTATGGTACCTTGTCTACATATTTGGTGGACAATGGATTCAAGAGGGGCACCATAGATCAGACACTATTTACAAAGAAGAAAGGAAAACATGTGTTGCTTGTGCAGGTCTATGTTGATGACATCATTTTTTGGTCTACTGATCCAAAAATGAGTGAGGACTTTTCCAAGCTCATGACAGATAAATTCAAGATGAGTGCAATGGGTGAGATGAACTTCTTTCTAGGATTACAAGTTCAGCAGAAAGAAGATGGTATCTTCATCTCCCAAGACAAGTATGTAGCTGAAATCTTGAAGAAATATGGTTTTTCTCCACATGAAAAGGATGCTTCCACTCCTATGGATAGGGAACACCCTTGGGGAAAAATTGGAGCTGGAAAGGATGTGGATGTTAGGCACTATAGATCAATGATTAGGTCATTGATGTATCTTACAGCCTCAAGACCTGACATCATGTTTGCTGTGTGTGCTTGTGCACGCCATCAAGTGACTCCCAAAGAATGTCACCTTTTTGCTGTGAAAAGAATTTTTAGGTATCTAAGATGTTATCCAGATCTTGGCTTGTGGTACCCAAAAGATTCTCCATTGGACCTTATTGCATATTCAGACAGTGACTATGGTGGTGACAAGTTTGATAGGAAATCCACAACTGGTGGATGTCAATTTCTTGGGAGCAGATTGATATCTTGGCAATGCAAGAAACAAACAGTGGTGGCAAACTCTACAACTGAAGCAAAATATGTTGCAGCAGCTGCTTGTTGTGGACAAGTCTTATGGATTCAGAACCAGCTGTTGGATTATGGGTATAATTTCATGCATACCAAGATTTTTGTAGACAATAACAGTACTTTATGCATTATTAAAAATCCTGTACATCATTCTAAAACCAAACACATAGAAATTAGACATCATTTTATAAGAGATTGCTTTGAGAAAGGTTTAATACAACCAGATAGGGTAGCCACAGAAGATAATGTGGCTGATTTATTAACTAAACCTTTTGATGCTGGAAGATTTCAATATTTGGTAACAAATATTGGAATGGTTAATCTCACTTAATATGTGTTTTGGAACCTTTTTGTAAAAGTATGTACAGGATAATGCATTGTTATTGGTCTTTGTGATGATTTAGATTTTCCACTTTATTTTTCTAACACTGACAAAGGTAAATGTAACGCTGTCAAGTGTTATTTTGCCATTGTTAGAGATATTATTGTCTAACGCTGACAAGAGTTCCTTCAACGCTGATAAGTGTTGTCGGGCGCTGTCAGCAACAAATGTTAGTTTTGTGGTTTTCAATCTAAATGTGTAGGTGGTGGTAGCTTTATGCCATTGGATACAGAGTTGCTTATGGATCTTTGAAGAGCTATTTGGACATGTTTTTGTTTATGGATGATGGTTGGAATATTTATATTCCTATCTTGACATAAATTTTTAATGTTCATATATATTTTGAGAAACTCATGTATCATAGTTTAAGGGGAGGTTTTAGGAACCTTTAGGATTTTTGGGTATCCATATGATACTCTTATCACAATTCTAGATTGTGTCCACAGGTGAGTATGGGTTAGTTTTACTAAACCATGAGGCACTGTAGCATGCATAGTATATCAACTTTGCATGCTGCCAAGACATTTTTGGCCTAGAATTGGTTGTGGTCTGATGGGAGACTTGGGACTCATTTTGATATGGGTTTTCCCTGGGAGTAACAAGGATTTTATAAGGTAACTTGGTTGTTAAGAATTTTGGTTAGCAAGGGACACTAGAGGACTGTTATGTCTATCTTGCTTATGCAAGTGTGCATAACTGGACAGTGCTTGCCGCCCTATGATAATTATCAGCTTTTGGTTATCTTCTCTAGGATAAATTACTTGTTAAGGTCATTTTTCACTTTTTAAAACAATTTTATTTTTGGACGCTGACAAGATTTTTCCAAGCGTTGTTGTGACCAAATTGGACGCTGACATGGCTTTAGGCGAACGTTGACAAGATTATAGCCGTTGGGCGTTGATGGGTTATATTTGACCGTTGACAATCAATGGGACCTACCCAGTTGTTACTTTTTGACATATTTTCAAGCCGTAATTTTAGGAGTTGTTACTTTCATTAAATGCATGAGATAACTTATAACTTTTTCAATATTTTCATGATTAGTTTTTGAAAAACTTTGCCTATTTTTGGGCCAATCACATGCATTCATCCACTCCAATAAATTTGGCTCCTATTTTTAAACAGGGTATCTATAATTCTTGTCTAACACTTTTTCTTATCAACCTTCATCTTTTATACTTCAAATTAACAGCTTTCATCAATGGCACCAAGATTTAACTCAGCAGAATTGGATTTGGGGTTCAAGTCTAAACACAACATGATTGCTTATCTTGTTGCTGATAATACTTTGTTCCCTCAATACACACAAATGGTGGAATATTTGAACGCATCCCCATTAAGGTATGCTCTTTCTCATGCACCACTCATTCCAGTCACACACATTAAACAGTTTTGGAACACTGTTAGTTCCTCAACAGTTAATGGAGTGACCACATTAACTTCTATTGTTCATGGGAGATCTTGGGTGGTTACTGAGGCCTTGGTACGCCAGGCCTTGCATCTTAATGATGCTGATGGTATAACCATTCTTCCCATATCTGAAATAGAACAAGGGCTTAGGGCTTTGGGATACCCTATTCCTGATGAAGGTACTCTTAATAAGTACCATAAGCAGGAATTTCCACCAGCCTGGAAGTACCTCATTCACATTCTCCTTCAATGTTTGAGTCCCAAATGTACTGCACACAATGAGATCAATAGATCCATTGCAACTGCTATTGTGTGTATTGCAACATGGCAAAAATATAACTGGTCTAAAATGATTTTTGAAGGAATGTGTAAAAACAAGGGGACAAAAATGACTTTAGCTTATCCCCGTTTTCTGCAAATGATTTTTGATTCTCAAAGATATTGTTCAAGGGATCACAATGATTTTTATAAAATCCCTGAACAAAAGAAAGCTATTTTTACCAAGATGAATTCACCACCTCATAGAGACCTACCTTTAACCCCAGCCATGCTTGCTGTTATTGCAGCAGCACAACCCCAACCAGACCCCCAACCTCATATTGACCCTCACCCACAACTTGAACCTATCCCTGAACCTTTACCCTCACCTGACCAAATGCAAATAGACCAAAATCCCTTTGACGCTGACACATTTAATGTGGGCGTTGATGTGCCTATTTCCAACACTGACACCCAACCATCACAATCCCAAACACCCCTTAACCAACCCACATCTACACCTTCTTCCACACCATCTTCCACACCACCTGAATATAGGTTGTTTAAACGCCAAAGGACTGCTGGAGTGTTCTCCTCTGGTGGTCCTAGCCATGAAGCAGAGAGAACCACCACCACAAGTGTGGCTGGTGACCTGGATGAGGCTGGGACTATTGGTTCTGGCTTAGAAGCTGGCCAAGGCAGTCCCACCATAATTAAGTCCTCATCCATGCCCAATGAATCTGACTTGGGAGGTCAAATCCCCATTTTAGAAGAGGGCAGACTGGAACCAATAACTCTTTTGGAATTGACGGCTGTCTGCATTAGCTTGCAAAAGCAGAATGCAGACTTGGTACAAATTCTCAGTAACCAAGGCCTTGAACTCAAGGAATTGAGGGAGAGGATTGTTGTTTTGGAGAGTGCTCATGCAAAGGGAGGTATGGAGGAGTCTTCCAAAGGGGAGGAAGATCAAAGAAATCTGAGTGATAAGAGCAGTCACGATGGTCAATCATTGGATGTTGCTGAAGCTCTTACTACTTTGAAGGAACAAACAGGTTTTGATACGTCCTTGATCTCTCCAACCAATTTAAATTTATCATTTACAGATATGTTGAGAGAGGTTACACAAGGCGCTGAGGGAAAATATTTGAGCGTTGACAAGACAAGTTTGGACGCTGATAGAGGAAATTTGGGCGTTGACAGATCTGTATATGGAGGTGATGTATTCCAGTCATCATCTATCATCAAGGATGTTTCTACTCAGGCATTACCATCTACCTTACCAACAATTGCACCTTCAGATAAGGGTAAGGGTAAGTTGGTAGAATAAATTGTTCCAAAGAATGCAGCTCAGGTTGAATTTGATAGAAGATTGGCTGAGCAAATGATGGAACAAGGTGAAAAGGAAAAGTCACCATTTGTTGTGACTTCTGAAGAAGAAAGTGATGGAGCTAGCTCAGATTCAAGTGTGATGATTGTTGAACCAGAAAGACTTGAGTATGGTGATGAGCTTGCTAGGGAAAAGCTGAGAGATTTAAAGTTACAGATTGATTTTGATATGCCAGAGGTGGTTCAGATGTACAATTCTTGGGAAGAAAGCTGTATGGATAATCCAGACTTGACCATTTCAGATCAGATATGGGGTTTGGAAATTCTTCTTAGAGTTCAGAAGGATTGTAAGGTGATTTTGAAGCACAAGGCAAGCAACATTCTCTCTGAGTTGAAAAGGGATAGAAGGAAGCTCTACTTTATGTTGCTCAAATGTCATGGAGTTGGATGGACACATCAGAAGCTGAAGGCTTTGACATTTGATGAGTTGGAACATAGGGCTTATCCTATTTGGGTGAAAGTGCAGGAAGAAAACACTTTCAGACTTCTTTCAGATGAAAGAAAGGAGCAACTTGCAGAAGAGATGGAAATCAAGAAAGCTATGATAGTTCCCAGACCAGTGAAGAAGGGATTTACACTTGAGTTTCCAAAAGATTTGAATCTACTATATCCAAGTGAAGCAGTTATTAGAAAGAGCCTTAAGCTCTCCCCATTAGAAGCTTCAGATATGGTGCATGTGTTACCACTAGATTCTAGGAATCCAATTGTGAGTTATGATGAAGATGAATGTGGATTCTGGAAAATTGGAAGATTTGGCAAGGAGGTACACACTTTTACCACTCTCATATCTTTATTTGCAAGTTGTGATAGAGAAGACTTGGTGGACCTTTGGAGGTTGCTAGAGACCAAGTATGAGGCTGAAGCACCAACTTCAGTCAATGGAATAAAACTTTGGACCACATTCAAAAGAATGTGTGGGACAAAAGAAGAAGATCCTGAAATATGGAAGGATCTTGAAGATGACCTCAGTGGTCTTCAATGGAGGTTATATTCAGCTGCTGGTGTATACCATTTGAGTTCTACAAAGTTTGCTGAGTATTTACTTGTAGATGCTCAGTATTTCATATCCAATGCTGTTTTGGAAAAGATGAAGGACACCCAGTTGGAGATAGACTATACAAGTGACGTGGCAAAGAATTTGATCAGATTTATTTATTACCAATATGATAAGGTTTGTCAGACTCCTCCAAGTTCTTAATGTTTATTCAGAAACTTGATCATAAGAGTGGATATCAAGTTTAGGGGAGGATTGTTGGGAATAAATTAAGGCCAGATCACTTGAACGCTGACAAGAATAACTCAAGCGTTGACAAGAGCAAAGTGAGCGCTGATAGCATAAGCGTTGACAAGTTAAAGTCAAGCGTTGACAGATTGAAGACAATCACTGATGGAAGATGTGAGCTACACGTTTACTATATTCTAGAATACTTCTAGTAAGGATAGAGACGACAATGTATTTTCTATGTTTATCTTTACCTAGAATAGTTGATTCGTAGCTTATTGTACAAGACTTCTTAATCTATAAAAAAAGATCTTTTAGGTTAATGTTAATAATCAGTTTTCATAAGTTTTCACAAGTTAAACCTCTTTCATTGTAATCAAGTACGATCATTCTAATACAAGTGAAAGTTTGTTTAACATCTTTGTGTTTTAGATTAAGTGTTAATTCCGCATAACACTTAGTTACTTTATTCATAAGCAAAGGTTTCTCTACGTGTATTACTTGATCTAATCTCGTATATACAAAGCTTAATCGATCTAAGTTTGGGATCAACATAATTGGCAAATCGAAAGAAGCACCTTATGTTCGTAGTACTGAGGAGACAAAATCACTTGAGGATGAAACTCATTCTAAAATGCTTTCAAAATTCCATACAATTGATTATAATCAACATAACAAAGATCAATTTTCGAAAAAAAACACGCATTCGCTTACAAAAGGAATTAGCAGAATTAACAGTTCTTGTGCCCCAAAGTTTGTCAAATGAAAACCTTCCTAGTACGTCTCCTACACTCGTCAAAAAGGATTTAACGAAGTTAATTCCACCGGTAAGTAAGGCGTCCGTTAACTTAAATACTGTTCACCAACACTTAGCCGATTTTGACAAGGTCATTTTGGAACGTACGACGACCACGGCCATAACGGAAGGTGAATGGAACTTTGAGCACACTAGAGCTGCGTTTCGAGATGAAATTGTTCCGTTTGTAAACAATGTTAAAGCTTGTCTTCGTAATATTGATCAAGATTTGTTTTTGGAAATAGAAGAAGTTAGACGTGTTTTCAATGAAATGGAAGATGCTTATGAAAACAGTTTACTTGAAATAGAACGGGTTTCACGCCATAATAATCTGCTTCTGAATCAAGTGATGTCTCATGATATAGTTTCTGTCTGTGTGAATACAAGTGTTGATAATCATTCTATTGTGCATAATGTTGAATCTGTGGATACTGTGGTAGATAGTACTTGTCACGAATCTGGCGCTGAATTTTTAATGCTTCAAGATTCATATTCATCGCTTTCAAAACGTTTTGATGAGATTCAAACACATTGTATTTCGCTTGAATGCAAGCAACAATTTATTCAAGAAATCTTTGAAACGTCATTCGAAGGTGTTAATATCGATGATGCAAACTTTGAAAAGAATTTTCGATTGAATTTACAATCAAAACAGTGTCAGCCAAGTGACAAGGTTGCTAAATCTTTGCCGATAGACATAGAGAAATCTAAGGAGCTTCACTGTGTGAACGTACTTGAGGCCGCTGAGAATTTTAAACTTGATCTAGATAATCGAGTTTCCAAGATGTTGTCCAAAGTTGATAACTTAAAACAGAAAAATACACGACTTTTCGATTCAGTACAGCCAGCATGTGCTCATACCACTGCACAGAATCAATCATTGATTGAACAATTGAATCGAAATTCGGTGGAAATATCTGATTTGAGGGAACAAATTTGTGATAAGAACCTGGTCTTGGCTGAGTTAAAGGAAACACTTCGTACTCTCAAAGGTAAGAATGTTGTGGATAACGCAGCCACTATCTCAGCATCGTCCTCTAGTGCAATCAAAAGAACCCTTATTGCCGTCACACCACTTCACAAGGGCCCTAGGACTAAACCATCTCAAACTTTGGTCACTAAAGATAAGGCGGAATCAAAACCAGCTTCTAATATTCCCGTGTTGCCTTCTACAGGAGTAAGCACCACTACTAAGGCTCAAAGATCTAAGCTTAAAAGAAACAAGAAGAATGATAGGATCTTGCCCCCATCTAGTAGTCAAGTGAAGAAGAAAGTAGAAGCCCATCCTAGGAATGTTATTTCTGTTTTGAATAAAAAGAATCATGTAGCTAAACCTAAAGGCTCTGTGGTTGTGCAGCGTTCTAAGCCTAGTGTGAATTCTAATTTGAAATGTTGGAATTGCAATGAATGTATGTTTTCTAGTCGTCATGATTCTTGCCTTATTGACAATGTGAATGAAATGTATGCCCGGAAACATGGATTAGAATGGAAACCGACTGGGAAAGTGTTAACCCAAGTTGGTTGGATGTGGCGCCCCACTGGTAGAACTTTCACTATAGTAGGAAATACGTGCCCTTTGACTAGGATCACTCCCACTAAAGCGAAGAAAGAGTGCCCTTTAACTAGGAGTACCAAGGCTACCAAAACAC
>JANFOE010001161.1:0-100185 GCA_025667525.1 Glebionis coronaria
AAATCATTTAATCATTTCACAATGGTAATTATTTAAACCTTAATGTTTAAATTCATTCTTTTATTTATGATCCATTTGATTAAAAAGATGAACACATGTTGATTTAGTGATAAAAACATGGAAGGGTTTAGTGTTGGTTTTAGGTTTGGCTCGGCTGTGCACACAAACCGAGAGTCGTATGACTCTCGGTGATAAATTTTCCTAACCAGCCGCACCCTTATAAGGGGCGGTAGTGGTTTTCTGATGGCAGCCGCAACACCCAAAAGCCCCCAATGGAAATTGTTGGGCAATCAGTGGGAACCGAGAGTCCTAAGACTCTTGGGGGTTAACTTAGTCATGGCAGGGGGACCCAGCTTAAGCCAGTGGGAACCCTGTGGCTCACAGTAGCAACCAGAAGCAGCCAAGCTGCTTGGCCACCGGCTAGGAAGCCACAGCCGCCGGCTGTGGCGTTGGGTTTGGTGTTTTGTTTGATTGCTAGTGCGACCGAGACGGGGATCTCGGTAGGCTTAGGTTTAAAGGGCTCGGGTACACATGGATGTTTTATTAAATTACTTTTATTAATTTAATTAATTTTAAAGCATGTAGTATTAATTAAATTACCATGGACTTAGAGTATATTTATTTTAATGAAATAAATCATGAAACTTAAGATATAATTAATAAAAATAATTATTCATGAAACTTATATTATAGTTATTTTACGACATGTTAGACATGATTTAATTAAATTAAAACTATACCTTAATATAATTATATAATTATAAACTTATAGTAAAGTTTTATTAATTTTAACCAAACTATACTATTAATTAATAATCCTTAATAAACCATGCATTATATTATTTATTAATAACTATCATGTTAAGACTAAAGTATTTTATTATTATTAAACTCTATGATATTATGACATTAAATCATCATGACTTATAAATTATACTTATTAAGCTCTAGCTTATATAATATGCTTATTTATCCAGATTATTACTATTTATGGAAACGTTTTATTTTTGGAAACTTACTAATTATCGAAACTTACTTTTTTGGAAACTTACTATTTATGGAAACCTGCTATTTTTAGAAAGTTACTATATTTAGAAACCGGCTATGTTTAGAAAGATTGCTTACTATGAAACATCAAGAAGAATAACATATAACACATGAAATACATGAATCAAGAGTACATGAAAACACTAAAAAATACATGATAATACATGAAACAATAAAACAAGACAAGAATATTTAAAACAAGTAAAGAACCCTAAAAACCAGTAAAGTATATAGTAATCAGACAACTCATTCACGTCTCTTATTTATGTAGCACTCGTGAAGTCAGAGTAGATCTTCTGTTTTCATCTTCATTCGCATTACTAGACATAAGGTACGAATATTCCGTTCTTCAGTAACGACACTCTCTTCCTATACTTAAGATTTCCCCGTTTGCAACCATTTGTTTTGCCTAGTAGTTTACTTAAACTAAACAGTAATTATATGATTTATATTTTAGATTTCCTAAGCTATATACATGTATGCTAGTTCCACCTAGTTATGGAGGTACTAGAACCATAACATTGGAGGCACCGATGTTATGACTCTTCCGTGGTGAGAGTGATTGCTCGCGGCGTCCCTTTCAGTTATTTGGCCTATTTTATTATTATTATCATGTGGGACGAATGGGTGCATCCTAGGATAAGTTGGCAAGATTTCATGGTAATTGTAGCGTGTGCCTTGCATCCGTTACATGGAGCTGATCCCTCCACTCAGACTATTATAATTAGAGGCAACCCCTCTAGTTGCATGATGAGGTCACCCCTCTATGTATTTATTCACGCTGATACTTTCATGAACTATATGGGCTCTTGGGCATTTAAAATACAGTTTTTATGAAATAAATATAAGTCTTTTCAGAATATAAAACAGTTTATAACACGTACACCAGGTTTTCTAGGACTTACATTGTTGCGCTGCACTATCATTTCATACTTTGGTTATGTTTATGCTATTCATTTCAATGTCATATATCCGTTCACTGATCGTATTGCTCAGCCGTTTATTTTTCTTTCCATGACCCAGCGGCAGGTACCCAAGGACAGACTTGAGCATGGAGAGGACGTACATAGGATGGGAGCTACCTTATACTTCTCTTCCTTTTGCATTTCATTTACTATATGCATATTTTGAGTTTATGTTGGGGACCGATTTTTTATTCTTGTTTTCCCCTATATGGTCAATTATGTTTTATAACATATTACCTTGCATGCTTTGATGACACACCATAAGTATTATGTAACGGTCCGCCTATAAAAGTGGGGTGTTACAATCATGGTATCAGATCCAGGTTTCGACCTTTAGGCTCTAAAAACTTGACTTGTGACTAGTAGGTAGTCACCAGGATCTTCCTAAATTAACAGTTGATTTTCATTCATTTATTTCATGTATCATTGTTTTATGTTAAGTTTTTGACTAAGTAATGGTTGGTAGAGGACTAGCCATATTTAGTCGCATGAGCTTTTCATTTTAATTTTGTTTTGTGAACCAACCCATAGGCGTTTACACTTGCTCATGTCAAATTTCATGTTTTTTCATTCGAATTTTTTTTTGTGAACTGACTCATAGGCGTTCACCCTTGCTCATGTCAGATTTTGTTGGTTATGCCTTCGTAAACTATTCCAAGCATCCCTTATGTTTTCCTTGAAATTTGACCAGTATGAATTGAAACCTAATCATCCATACTTTGTAACATGTCTTTTCTTCGAATATTGTGGATTGAACCATAGACATCCACACCAATCTATGTTAAATCCTAGTTGATTATGATTTTATGTTTTTACGACAACGATATTTTCATGATCTCATGTCAATTATGTTTTCATGCTGATTATGTTTTCATGCCTCCTTATGTTGATTATGTTCTCATCATGTTGATTATGATTTCATGCTAGACATTGATGGTTTTCATTTAATCTTGCTTTCATGATAGTCATGGTTGCTTTTCATTAATCATACTTTCATACTGATCATCATTGAATTTTGTCTAACCATACTTTTGGTGTTGTCTCTTTGCAACCAGAATTGGCCGGAAGGGCTAGGCTAGCATGTTGCTCACTTCAGTTCGGTTGCCTAACCGTTTAATTAAATAGTTCCTTTAAAAACATGTCAGATGATTGACACCCATACCAATCATCTCATGTGCTTTCCATATGTACTCCATGTACCATATTCCATGGGTACTCCATGTACCGTACTACACGTGTACTCCATGTACCGTATCCTATGTGTATTACATGTACCGTAATCCATGTGTATTTCACTTACAATACTCCATGAGTATTCGCTAGTCGACTCTTAATCATCTCAGGCGTATTCCACTTGCCGATATTCTACAAAATGTTGATGCTGCTCATAAGTTGAAAATTTTACAAAATACTGATGCTGCTCATAATTGGAGATCCTACAAGACGAAGACAAATGCGTTAGATCGAAACGTCCGGACGAGGAAGAAGCTTCACCACCAGAAGATTTCCATCGCAATCCATGTCCTTATATTTTTAGTTAAATTTCACATGTCATTCAGTTGTCTTCTCAGGCATATGAGCAGGAACCGGTACCAACCGGCCACTCAGCTGAATAGTTACATGAATCACCGTCATGAAAATGACCGTCTTGGGACTAACAGACAAGGAGGCGTTGACAACTACCGTGACAATTTATACCTTGCAATAACGACAGAAACTAAGGTAACGGACGTGACCAGACATACAGAAGGTCAGCAGTCCAACTGATCCGCCAATTCTGGCATTATGACCAAAATTTCAACTTGATTCATCTTGCATCTCGAGACACATGCCTCACGTATATTTCTGATGAAACATGTCAAGACATCCATCAAGACACATGTCTCACGTACATTTTCTGAAGACACATGTCGAGACACCAGTCAAGACACATGTCAAACGTATATTTCTCAAAACATGAGTCAAGACACACGACTCATGCATAAATTCTAAACTAGGCCTCAGTAATCCAGGGTACCTCCAAGGGGTATACCCATTCTGTTGTGCCATGTGTGGATCAAATCATTAGAATTTCAGTACCATCTCTCGCGTATTGTTCATGTTTGGACACGCAGTGTTCGATTTGTGCGAGACGAGCGAAAAGCATTCAGCGAGATCTGCCACGTTTACTTCATGTAATGAAATGGAACCTTCATTTCTCGATCAAAGATTACATATATCCATTTTCATAAAAGAGGTCGTTGTACCACCCATATGTACAAACGATTTCCTCCCAGTTTGAAGACAAGATCCATTCTGCTAATGCACCTTTCTTTGGGCAAGTACGAGTTGGATATGATTTCAGGCATGAAATAGTTAGCAGCACGTTGCGCTACGATTGATCAGCATTCATATCAGATTATATTCAGCGATGTTCAGGCTCCTGAATATTTTCATCAAGGTTTTCCTACCGGGAAAATCTGGACAAATGATTTCTGTTTTATCAGCACGTGCTTATCATCCCTGGCAACGAAGACTTTCTAGCTATCATTTATGATGCGATTCTGAAGATTCTTAAACCCATGATCATCCAATTGTTTCAGAATCCCCAGATATATTTCCAGAAGAACTACCTTGTATACCACCCATTCCTGAAGAGAAGTTGACATTGAGCTCAAGGAATTGGAGACAACCACAAGAGTTGCTAGAACGAGATTTTAATTCGTCGAGTGTGTCACCTTGGAGTGTGCCAGTTTTGTTATCAAAGAAGAAGGACGGTAGCATGAGGTTTTACGT
This sequence comes from Glebionis coronaria, assembly GCA_025667525.1. Taxonomy (NCBI): domain Eukaryota; kingdom Viridiplantae; phylum Streptophyta; class Magnoliopsida; order Asterales; family Asteraceae; genus Glebionis; species Glebionis coronaria. Next base: position 4,788 of record JANFOE010001161.1, read on the forward strand.
CGATTACCGTAAATTGAACAGGATCACCATTCATAATTAACATCCCCTCCATAGTATTAATTAATCTAGCCGATCAACTACCAGACTCTAAACACTTTCCTAGATTGATAACGATCAGAATACCAACAGTTGCGAGGGAAAGGGCAGAACAATTTAGTGATTTCTCTTCGCACACGTATGGTCAATATAAATTTGTGGTTATGCCTTTAGGTCTCACGAATGCCCAGCAGTAACTATGGACTTGAGAAATCGAGTTTCCATGAATTCTGGACAAGTTCGTCATTTTGATCATTTCTAACATTCTGACCTTCTCTAAGTCTAGAGAAGAGCATGAAGACCATCTTCGCATTATGTTACAATTCTATGATAGAATAAATTTCATATTGTATTCTTTCAAGTACGAATTTTGGTCGATCACAGTGACACACGAAATCACATTGTTCTTACGGTTAGTCACTATGACTAAGCTTATACGCAAAGGAGAGAATCCTGCATAAATTTATGTGTTCCAAAGGATCCTATGCTAAGAGAGGTCTGATTTACCGAGACTCATAGTCTTCCAAAAATTTCTATGTATCCAGTTCCTACGAATGGATCATGATCTCAAACCACATTTTGGTGAAGCGACATGAAATAAGATGCAGTTACGTTCATATCTAAATGTCTGACTTACTAGCAGGTTAAGATAGAATGCCAACATGCTAGCAGTTATTTCAACCATCAGAAATTCCTGAACAAAAATGGGACAAGACCTCCATGGATTTTGTTACCAGACTGCCGCAGGCTCAGAAGAAGCATAATGCTATCTAGGTCGTCGTTCGACCATTTAACCTAGTTTGCACGTTTTATTTCATCTGAAAGGATTACGCAGTACGATTTCTAATATTCTGTCAACAATCGTATCAGCCAGAAATTTACGTTCATGTTCACATTTAAGTCGACGCTCTCAATTGCGTCTCTCATTCGAGATCACGACCTGGTACGCGTTCATGTCCTTGTTCAAATTCACAATCTTCTTCCGCACTCACGTTCATGACGTCAATCACGTTCATGATCGTATTCTATCTTACAATTTACGTTTCACATTTCATTCTAGAAAGATGTGTAGAAAGTTTAGGAGAACAAACTCAAGCCTAGCATAAATTTCCATCTTCCGACAAACGTCTCACGTCAATTTCATGACTCGACTCGTATTGTTTGGCGTTACCTCCTTAGTTATCGCACGTTCACGATATGTTTCACATATCATGTTCACCCTACGTTTCTCATATCACGTTCACGATATGTTGCACGTATCGCGTTCACCATAGGTTCCACATATTTCATTCACCATATCTCCACGTATCACGTTTACAATTGTTCACGTATCACGTTCACAATTGTTCACGTACTATGTTTCAATCTGTCTCGCGAATCATTGCTTAGCGATTGCTAATACAATTATTTTCAGGTTAATTCATATCGTATCGTTTCAAGTATATTTATATGGTTTGTCTTATCCACTTGATCAGATTCATGAGGACCTATCTTGCGTTATGAATCAGAAACTTTTTCGTATCGTCAAAACGGGTCATAAAGACCAAGATTTATTCTTTTCGTCAAGGTCCTTTGGAGGAACCATCCCAAGCGGGAAGCCGCTTTGGAAACGGAGGAGTCCATCTGGATTTCTTATCATCATTCCTTTCATAATCCGAATATGTTCTTTCAGCCACGTCACATTCCAAATTCTCTTCAGCCACGTCGTGTCCACGTCCTTTTTAGCTTATCGTATCTCTAATTCGAGGACGAATTATTCTTTTAGAGGGGAAGAGTTGTAAAACCCGCTATAAGATACTATGAACATTAAATGTGAAATCACGATTAAATTAAAACTTTAATATTTATTAATATACGACACGTATCATGAACATTTAATTTAAGAATTACTTATATTAATTAATTACGACAAGTACTACATATATTATTAATAAGTATTTATGTATAATGATTAAAACATGACAAGACTTAAAACACGAGAATTAAAAAACGAATGTACACGACAAATAAGTAGAACATGAAAATAGAAAAACACATGTGTGTGTCTGTTAGGCCGCGACAACAAAAGAAAAGAAAACAAAACAAAAGGGCCTTAGGCCCAACTTTTTATTAATTTACATGTCAGGAGAAACTAGTTTTCATCTCACTATACCACTTTTCAAGGAATTAAAACCCTAGCCACCCTTTTTGTCCTTTGCCTCCGGCTTCACCAAGAGAAAAGGGAGAGGGAGAACTTGTCGATCTTGATTTTGGTTACGGGTTGGTGTTCGAATTCTAAATCATTTAAGCATTTCACACGGTAATCATTAAAACCTTAATCTTTTTAATTCGTTCTTTTATTTATGATCCATTTGATTAAAAAGATGAACACATGATGATTTAATGATAAAAACATGGAAGGGTTTGGTGTTGGTTTTGGGTTTGGCTCGGCTGTACACGTAAACCGAGAGTCGTATGACTCTTGGTGGTAATTTTTCCCAACCAACCGCACCCTAATAAGGGGCGGTGGTGGTTTTCTGATGGCAGCCGCAACACCCAACAGCCCCACAGTGGGAATTGTTGGACATTCAGTAGGAACCGAGAGTCCTAAGACTCTCGGTGGGTAACTTAGTCACGGCAGGGGGACCCGACTTAAGCCAGTGGGAACCCTGTGGCTCATAGTGGCAACCGACAGCAGCCAAGCTGCTTGGCCGCCGGCTAGGAAACCACAACCACCGATTGTGGCGTTGGGTTTGGTGTTTTGTTTGATTGCTAGTGTGACCGAGAAGGGGGTCTCGATAGGCTCGGGTTTAAAGGGCTCGGGTACACATGGATGTTTTATTAAATTACTTTTTTTAATTTAATTAGTTTTAAAGCATGTAGTATTAATTAAATTACCATGGACTTAGAGTATATTTAATTTAATGAAATAATTCATGAAACTTAAGATATAACTAATAAATATAATTATTCATGAAACTTATGTTATAATTATTTTACGACATGTTAGACATGATTTAATTAAATTAAAACTAAACCTTAATTTAATTATACCAGTATAAACACTTAAGTAGAGTTTTATTAATTTTAACCAAGCTATACTATTAATTTATAATCCTTAATAAATTAGGCATTATATTATTAATTAATAACTATCATGTTAAGACTAAAGTATATTATTTTTATTAAACTCTACTATATTATGATATTAAATCATCATGACTTATAAATTATACTTATTAAGCTCTAGCTTATATAATATGCTTATTCATCCAGCTTATTACTATTTATGGAAACTTTCTATTTTTGGAAACTTTCTAATTATGAAAACTTACTATTTTTGGAAACTTACTATTTATGGAAACCTGCTATTTTTGGAAAGTTACTATATTTAGAAACCTGATATGTTTAGAAAGATTGCTTATTATGAACCAACAAGTATAATAACATATAACACATGAAATACAGTAATCAAGAGTACATGAGAACACTAAGAAATACATGATAATAAATGAAATAGTAAAACAAGACAAGATTATTTAAAACAAGTTAAGAACCCTAAAAACCAGTAAAGTATATAGTAACCAGACAACTCATTCACGTCCCTTATTTATGTACCACTCGTGAAGTCGGAGTAGATCTTCCGTTTTCATCTTCGTTCGCATTACTGTACATAAGGTACAGATATTCTGTCCTTCAGTAAGGACACTCTCTTCCTATACTTAGGATTTACCCATTTGCAGCCATATGTTTTCCTCATTAGTTTACTTAAACTAAACAGTAATTATATGATATATATTTTAGATTGCCTGAGCTATATAAATGTATGCTAGTTCCACCTAGTTATGGAGGTACCATAACCATAACATTGGAAGCACCGGTGTTATGACTCTTCCGCGATAAGAGTGATTGCTCACGACATCCCTTTCAGTTATTTGGCCTATTTTATTATTATCATGTGGGGTGAATGAGTTCATCCTAGGACAAGTTAGCAAGATTACATGGTAACTGTGGTGTGTGCCTTGCATCCGTCACATGAAGTTGATCCTTCCACTCAGACTATTATAATTAGAGGCAACCCCTCTAGTTGCATGATGAGGTCACCCCTCTATGTATTCATGCATGTTGATACTTTCATGACCTATATGGGATATTGGGCATTTAAAATACAGTCTTTATGAAATAAACATAAGTCTTTTTAGAATATAAGCCAGTTTATAAAACGTACACCAGGTTTTCCAGGACTTACATTGTTCCACTACACTATTATTTCATACTTTCATTTCATACTTTGGTTATCTTTATGCTATTCATTTTATTGTATATATCCGTTCACTGGGCGTATTGCTCAGCAGTATATTTTTCTTTCTGTAGAATATTGATAATCAATGAATCTATGAAGGGGTTTGTTGATTTCTAGAGAGAGAAAGTTAGAGAGAGAAAGTGAGAGAAACTATGTGAATTTTATTAAGTGGAAACAAAGAAATGACAACAACCAACCCCTTTCCATGGTGGAAAGGGGTATTTATAGTTCCAAGTCATAAGTGGACTTAGGCCGGTCCATGACAAGCCCATGGACCGGTTCTTACTTAAGTTAATAAGCAACTAACAACTATTATCTAACTACGAGCTATTACAACATAAATATTATTGTGGAGTGACCGATACTTCTAATATACGTAAAACGTATTTCTAACAATCTCCCCCTAAGGGAGGTCACTCCACGTTTACAAAGTTCTAAACCTAGCATACTATACTAAGTCTTCGTTCTTTAGCTCGTAGTCTTTTCTTCTTTTCTTTCTTTTGTTGTGAATATGTTGGTTTGATCTTTTTGGCTTTGACTTGAGAGCATTGTTCTTTAGCCTTTCACGTGCGATCTTTGCCTTTCTTGTGAACTTTGCCTCCTCGTGACTTCATGTTCCACATACTTACGTCTTTTTGTTGAATTCTCGAAAGCTTCAGAGTTTGGTACAGCGGAAGACTTCATCTTGTACTTTCTTGAATTTTTGCTGAACTTTGTTGCAAAAGACATAAGCATGTGGGAACGACTTTTACAGGTACACCGCAACACCACCGTCTTCACTGGTACACAGCAACGCCACCGTCTTCAACAGGTACACAACAACGCCACCGTCTTTAACAGGTACACAACAACGACACGAATAAAATGGCTTTGAACATTTTATTCTAATTCGGTAGCATTTTACCTCCGGTTGGTGAAGACCGTTGGACGATATTAGATATCGTACCCGTGACGGATAGTTTCAATTAAGTAACTTCCTGACAGGATTTCGCGGGTAAACCCGTTCTCTTTATTCGACCGTCCAAAGCTGACTGCGAACATAAAGAGTGAATCACTTGGATAAATTATCCTTGTGATTAAAAGCCGTCAATTCATGAAACCTGGAACAAGTGAATTTCAATTAAGATTTTCACCATTGTTGCTTTCCAGTTGTCACGAGCTCAATTCATAAAGAATCTTGCACGTTACCTACCAAGTGCTGTTTGATGTTGACACTAGAAGGATTTCCACTCGTCACTGTGGTCAATAAAGAGTCACTCTGAGTGTTCTGGCAAGATCATATGATAATGCGAAGAGGCCTGGAACGAGTTTAAGTTCAATTAAGAATTAAACCACTGTTACCTTCCAGTTTTTCACAAGATTGGTTCTAAAAGAACCGCACGTGTAACCTACCATGAGCTTGTTTGATGTTGGCTCAAGCAGGATTTCCATCTTCATTGTAATACTTGCGTATTACTCGGATGTTCTGGCAATATCACAGGAATATTGCGTAGGACTCATGAAAATCTCTTACTTTTCACAGTGTGTGAGAAAGCAAGGAATAAATGAAAAGTGTCCTAATGAGACTTTTGATGATCTCTTGGCTCTAGACTTGATTGTGCGTTTTGATTTAGTGAGCGATGGCTGGAGAGGAGTGCCACCTTTTCAATACCAGTCTATTCGGAGTGAATAAACCAATAGATAACGTGTTGATCTCCGTGTGATTAAAACAAATACCTTTTGAGAGATATTTGAGTTAGCTGGGAAGGGTTGTGCATTGCATCACTGGGTCCATGATGTCTTTCTTCAATACCGAGAATCATTAGCAAAAATGATCTCAATAGCATATGTATTGACCCGGTTTCTGCCTAAAGTTGTAAGGAGGGCTTCTTTCTTTACACCCTTTATCTTTACATTTCTTTTTCATTCTTCAACCCCTTCAATGCTTACCAATACGTCATCACTAGCACCTTGTTGTGATTGTTCCAGTGCTAGCTTAAGTACTTGGTCGGCATTCAGCTACGTTCACATTCTTTCTCCATCTTTCCTAGGACTTCTAATTCTATCTAGAGAGTTGTCCTTGGGAAGATTCCATCGGTTCTGATGAATCATTGGACTAAACCTATTCCTACCACCCTTTTGTCACCACATTCGTCGTGAATTAAGCGTGTTTTGGGAAGGAATTGCCACCATGAAAAATCATTGAAAATCACCTAAAGTACTTGTGATATTGAAATCAAAAGTTTTGTACCTTAGGTGTTTTGTTCATCAAAAACGCTCCCCCTTACCACGTGCTTTACACATATTAAGTTGGATAATCTTTAAGTCTTTTTCATCTTTTAGCCAAGTATCACTTACGTCTCCTTAATCCTATTTTCTCCCCTTATCCAAAATGTTAACCATTAATATTTGGGATATTGAATGGATTAACCGGTCTTTGGGTAAAAATGAAATCGATGTTTGGCCATAGAACAAGTTATTGCTCCCCCTTAAGTTAATAAGGGATAGTTGTAGTGCTTTGGTATGACATATTTTGAAAGATTTAGAATCTCGTGAGAAATTCTTGAAAAATTATCATACCTTAGCACTACACCAAGCCATTCAAGCACATTATTCACAAATATACATATTCACAATTGAAAACCAATATAGAGTGACCTGAAATGTACGACCCATTAGATGGATCGTTGCAGTGTCCTGTAGTGCACTCCATATGGTCTACCACCCACGAATCTTTCCAAGATCCTCATCAATCTACGTTCACGGAGCTTTTGATCAATCTTCTTGATCACGTACTTCGCCATCTGCCGGTAACCCGGATGCCAATCCTCCGTCATCTCTGGCAAAGTTCCACCCGAGTTCAGATGCTCCAATTTACCTCTGACTAGTATAAGAGTTCCATCACTATACTTGTGGAGCTCCCCCACCCTCATAAACTTCATCAAACCTCGACTGTTCAAGTAGAAAATGCCGTAATTCGGGACAGAAATGCCGGTATATGGACATCTTTCTACATGTTGAGGTAGCACTTGATTCACAGGACGGGTTAAATTGAGCTTCCTCTGATAGCTTTCGACTCCCAACTGAAGGTCTTCAACTCGTGACTTGATGACAACGCTTCGTGTGAACATGCGAAGTGCTGTATTCAAAGCAATCAGGTCTTCACGAGGAATGTGTGTAAGTTGATCTCTGGTCATCAGAAGCAGCATATCTTCGATATCCTCAAGGCGAATGATGGAAAAATCTCCTTGCTGGATTTTGTATTCCCTGTCATCCTCCCTTTTCAAGCGAATCTCCGTCACATGGTAATAGCCGTTCTTGGCTTCAGTTTTCATTCCTAAGATGCTGGAGATGCGGATGTCGGATCTAACATTGCTTCCAGAATTGACCAAGCAGCAACCCCTGTACGCCCTTCGGACTCGTTCGTCCCAATGAGATGCACCTATGACAGCATACATATCATAATTACGATTTATCTTAGGGACCCAGAGTCTGTTTACCTTTTCCTCGATAAAGGGTATTGTCCCCCAGTTGGCAGCTTTCAGCAATGTCAGAGAGGTTGCGTACTTTGATGACCCCTTCAGTAGATACACAAGATCGTTGGTGACGAAGAAGTCAAGAGCAATCTGATTATCTTGAGCAGGATCCATTGGAGGTGGAGCTCTTTCTGATTCATGAAGACCTGGCCGTTGAACGGTTTTCAGAGCCTTCAGGATCTCATCGGCATAGTACTCGAACTCCATTCGGGTTAAGCGGGTTTTGGCACGCAGTCTCTTATCTTTCAGCGCTTTCTTGACCAAGGATGGAGTAACCGAAGTCTTATACTCATGAGCAAAAAATGCACATAAGTCAATCGGACTTCGGATACGGAGATACAACACATCTTTGTCAGCGTCTGTGATCGGATCATATTGTGCTGCTGCCGTGATCCAAGCTTGTGGTGGTGCAGACTCGTCTATCTCCAACGTGTCTTCCCAATTTCGTGTGCTTGGTTCAGGAACCGTAGATTGTTGTGCTTGTTGTTGAGGAGTGGAAGTGCGAACATCTACTGGTTCAGTTTCAGGCATTTCGGCAGTGTCGTGAACTGGGGAGTGTTGTGCAGCTTCGGGTTCCGTCACTGATTCTGCAATCACAGGAGGAACAACAACAGAACAAATGGGGTTAGTGGTAATAGGTAAAGATACAGCGACAGAGATACCAGGAACCGATGACGCTGTAGTGGCATTCACATCGTGGCGCCACTTAGTTCGTCTTGATTCCGAGGATGTCGATTTGTCCTTCTGTGCTGCATCTTTTGTGGACTTGGTTCCAGTCTTAGTAGCAGTCTTCTTGGAGCTGGTAACCTTGTCTCCCTCTTTCGGTTGTTCACCCCCATCATAATCCTGATTTTCATCCCCGTTACTACCCCTAGCACTCTCCTGATTCTCATCACCACCATCATCGCCATCATCATCATCCTCATCATCGTCATTATCCTCATCATCCTCATCATCATCACCACCCTCGTCATCGTCTTTATCCTTTTCTCCTTCTTCTTCTTCTTCTTCCTCTTCTTCCCCCGTACCCTCTTCTTCACTCTCTTCCCTTTCTTCCTCAGGTAAGATGTGATATGGTACCACACTTCCAAACGTTTTGAATAATCTATCATCCTCCATGATAGCATCATTCAGGGATTTATATAGAGCCCGTTGAATCCTAGACTTGTCAAACGACCCAAGTTCCACCATACGAGCCTTAAGGATCTTCTTCAATTCAAAATCCGTCAGGTCATAAGCAATCTTGTAGGCGGCTTCTGAAGGGTTGGATGATTTGACCATCAAGTTGTCAGCAGCAAGTGTCTTCAACTCATCGCGAAGTTTAGGCATTAAGGATTCAACGGATTCTTGCACTCTTTCTTTCACAGATGCTTGAAGTGCTTCTTTTTGTTCCTTATATTTATCCCTCATCGCTTGAAGTCTGGTAATACGTGCAGCATGCTTATCAGCCTCAGCCTGCTTAACCCGAGCAAGTTCTTCTGCATGTGCTTTTCGAGTCAACTCCATATCTGAAGCGAACCTAGCAATCATCTCCTCTTGGGCTTTCCTAGATTCTTCTTCCCTCTGAGCTCGTCTTTGCAACTCTTGGCGAAGTTCATCCATTTCGCGTTTGTGAGTATCCACATGTTTGTCAAACATTTCGGCCATCACTAATGCAGCCATTGCAGAGGTTGCAGAGCTGATCTGGGTTGATTGAATGGGCTCGGTTGTTACTGCTGTACTAAGAATGGGGATTATGGGTGGTGGAAGAAATGGTGTTGAAGCCGGTCGTGTTGGTAAAGGTTGTATGGGTGGAGGTTGAGTTGTTAAGGGTTGAGTTGACACCACGATCGTAGGAGCAACAGGTTCCTTTTCCACACTTGCTGAAATAGGGATTGATGGCTCCTTCGAAGTGGAATAGTGTTCAGGTGACCCAAACTCATCAACATCATCGGGTTCCACGTACTCATCCTCAATATCTACCCTTGCCCCTGAACCACTACCTCCAGTATCTTTCCTACTCCTTTTAATAGCAATCTTCATCATTTGTTGCTCGGTTTTATCAAGAGTAGGATCAACAATATCTTCTTCGTCACGTAGACGCATCTCATCCTTACCCTTTCCCTTCTTACCCTCTGTCTTCTTCTTCTTGGGTTTGGGTTCAGGTAACGCTGCTGGTTGTTTGCGTTTACCTTTACTCATAACCGTTGTGGACGAGTCTTCTCCAGTCTGAAGGTTTGCTTTCAGCCTCTTGATCTCTATCTGCAGTAGCTTGTAATCAGCAGAACCTTTGATTTTGTCAGACAGAAGGTAATCAGGAATAGGACCCGGAATCACACCAATAGACGGTCCTTCATGCCTCAGATCTACAGTATCATCAGCTTCTTCAGTGTGATAGCGACCTCCTGCACGCCTATCAATAGTAGCATCAAGCTTCATAAAATAATTTATGATAAGCTTAATAAACCGAGGATAAGGAAAGAAGTTTGTCTTCAGCTTCTTGTTGAAGAAGAGTTGAAAGGTGAATTCTTCCCATATCAACAAAGCATAATCTGAATTTGCAGCTTTGTACATGCCATAGAAGAGGTTTATTATAGGACTGCGCAGTGCATCATGGCCACTCGTTTTTGGCGTAAGACATTTACTGAGAATACCCATCAATGCTCTCCAAGGTTGTCCCACCTTAGCAGTTGTAAACTCAGATGCAACTCGTATTTCCGGACATCCAAGTGCGTCAAATAACTCCACGAGTTCATCTTTAGTAGGATCCCTTGAGAAAGACATGCCCTTGGGTGTATCCCGTATACCAAGAATCTTACGGAAGTCTGAAACTGTGAGTGTATGCTGCTTGTTGTCGATGGTGAAGGTGATCTTGTTCGAAGTGAAATCCTTGGTAGCCCAAAATTCAAACATATACTCATAAGGCACCGAGGCTGTACTCCTAAGGGCGTTCTTGAAATGAGAGTTATCGAGAATGGCTATGGCGACCTTAAAACCATGGTGAGTGGATTCAGAGACTTGCTTCAGCCGGTAGTTGTTGGGTATAAACTTAAGGGTTCGTGCTTTACAAATATCGGCTTCTCTAGATTCTTGGATTGCTTGTACTGTTGGATTAGTCATTTTATCTGCTTAAGATAAAACATGAAAGGTTGATGCACAAAAACAGATATATATATATATCATTCTTACTTCTAAGCATAACACATTTCATAAGATAAACCAACAAGTACATATATATCATGCAAACAATAATAATCAAACTCTTCATCCGGAACTTTTCCTCATTCGGAACATCTTCATCCGGAACATTCTTCATTCGGAACTTCTCCTCATTTGGAACTTCTTCATCCGGAAGTTCTTCATTCGGAACTTCCTTCATCCGGAAGTTCTTCATTCGGAACTTCCTTCATCCGGAAGTTCTTCATTCGGAACTTCCTTTATCCGGAAGTTCTTCATTCGGAACTTCCTTCATCCGGAACATTCCTTCATTCGGAACTTCCTTCATCCGAAAGTTCTTCATTCGGAACTTCCTTCATCCGGAAGTTCTTCATTCGGAACTTCCTTCATCCGGAAGTTCTTCATTCGGAACTTCCTTCATTCGGAAGTTCTTCATTCGGAACTTCCTTCATTTGGAAGTTCTTCATTCGGAACTTCCTTCATTCGGAAGTTCTTCATTCGGAACTTCCTCATTCGGAAGCCCTTCATTCGGAACTTCCTCATTCGGAAGTTTTTCAGAAGAAATCCTTCATTCGGAAGTTTTAATCCATGTTCATCCGGAACTTTTACAAACGAAACTCAGATGATTGTTCTAGCGCGTTTGTGAGTTTCTAAGGCAAACTAAGGCATTTAAACATCATATCTTACTAATCCGAGCAAAACCCACCACAAATCCCTAGTTAATTAACCCTAATTAAAGAATAAACCCTAAATGGATTAAACTGATTAATTGAGCATGTTTAACAGAATTATATGATAAGAAATGTAGATTAGAAGTTAACATATTGATGTATATACCTTATTTAGTCGAAATAACCGGATCTAGATGGATTAAGCGAGAGATTTGTAGAGCTTGTGTGAGGTTATTAACAATGGCGGCAAAGTGATGAATAAACAGTGAAAGGAGAATAGTGAGGGGCGGGGGGTGTGTTGTTTGACTTAGGTCAAAAAATTTGACAAGTTTCCATAAATCACACTTTTAGTCCCTCTATTATCTATACTTTTCCTTTTTGTTTCTAATTTTTCCATTTCACTTAACTCCTGTTTAACGTACACACAACTTAGCAAACACAATCTATTAGCATATCCCCAAAATCTAAAAGCCATGCCTATCACTTAGAACGAACACAAGTCGTATTCTAAAGCAAAACCACTCAATTCCCATGTAGCCCTTAATTTTCACAATCACTTTTGAAAATCAATTTTAATGACGAAGATGATTTTACTATTTTCTCCCCCTTAAACGATGACCCGTTTTCTATTTAAAGAGCTGTAGTCATTGTTTAAAGAGTCAAATAGTGATGAAAGCATTTCCAATTTATCTCTTGAAAAATTTTGATTCGTGGTTTTAATAAGATTTCTCTTATTTTAACAAATTAATGCACTGAGACGTACACAAATTCGTGTCAGACCAAGTTATAAAGTAAACTTGATCCCTTTGCATGATTTGGCTTGTAAATCACGCCCGAGAAAATTAATTCCCGTTCTGAGCCAACGTTTTCCAAGGAAATACGTGACTTTCATATGAAAACCGGGTTGCAGTCTGAAATAACTACAAGCCATTTTGGGCATGTTTTAAAAATGTACAACTTTTATACGGACTCTATTTATGGCACCGTGTCAATATTAATCGACATTTCTAAGGCCGTAAATATTACCGTACTAAAAGACATGCCCGTTTTAAAACGAAAAATATTTTTGGTTTTTCTTGATTTTATAATTTTTATGCTTTTTCTAGGTTTTATATTTTTTATGGTTTTTCTTGGTTTTTTATATTTTTTATGATATTTGTTGGTTTTATATTTTTGTATTTTCTTTTTGTGGTTTATATATTTACGATAATATACATGATCACAACCAAAGGATACTCTGAATAGTTTACCACGACTATTCAGCTGATTCTTCTGCCAACTCTTTGAGAGTCGCTGGAGTGAATGATTTCATGCCAAGCTTGTCGATCAAAAACTCAATTCGTCCTCGATCTAATGCTTTGGTGAACATATCCGCCAGCTGGTACTCAGTAGTGACAAAATACAGCTCGATCACTCCGTTCTCCACCTACTCCTTAATGAAATGGTAGCGAATGTCTATGTGCTTGGCCCGGGAGTGTTGAACATAGTTGCAGCAAAGGGCAATGGCGCTCTTGTTGTCACAATACATCGGGATTTTGTTAAATCCAAGACCGTAGTCAGTTAATTGTGATCTCATCCAAAGGACTTGAGCACAACAACCGGACATGGCGATGTATTCAGCCTCCGTGCTAGAAATTGCAGCGCTTTTCTGCCTTTTTGAAGACCAACTGATCAATCTATCTCCTAGGAGTTGCACAGATCCAGAAGTGCTACGCCTCGTATCTTGACATCCAGCATGATCGGCATCTGCGTATGAAATTAAAGCAATCGAGGAATCTTTCGGATACCATAGACCACGATGAAGTGTTCCTTTTAGATACCGAAAGATCCTTTTAACTACATGTAAGTGCTTTTCGGTAGGCCGAGCCTGATACCGGGCACACATGCATACAGCAAATTGCAAATCAGGCCTGCTAGCAGTCAGATAGAGAAGGGTGCCGATCATTCCACGGTAAAGTTTCGGATCGACAATAATCCCATCCCTATCTTCATCTAACTTGGATTTCTCCACCATTGGAGTGTCTACGGGGTCACAATTCTCAAAGTTATATTTCTTAAGAGATTCTAGAGCATATTTGGATTGATTAATAAAGATGCCTCTGGGATTCTGAGAAATCTGTAATCCTAAGAAAAATGAAATTTTTCCCATCATCGACATCTGAAAGCGTGTGGACATTATCTTCTCAAATTGTTTAGACAATTCTATGTTAGTGGCAGCAAATATTATATCATCAACATAAATTTGTACCAGAAGCATGTCGTTGCCGTCCTTGAGAGTGAATAGAGTGGGGTCCACTTTGCCTTTGGAGAAGCCTTCCGACATGAGATATGTTGACAGGAGATCATACCACGCGCGTGGAGCTTGTTTCAACCCATAGAGAGCCTTCTTAAGCTTGTACACATGGTTAGGAGACTCCGTACTGACGAACCCATCCGGTTGACTAACATAAACTTCTTCCCTTAGTTCACCGTTCAAAAATGCCGTCTTCACATCCATTTGATAGACGATCATGTTCATATGAGCAGCAAACGCAAGGAATAGTCTAATCGCCTCCAATCTAGCCACAGGAGCAAAAGATTCCTCAAAGTCTATACCCAAGGCTTGTTTATATCCTCTAGCGACCAATCTAGCTTTATTCTTCAATACCGCACCCATCTCATCAAGTTTAACCTTATAAACCCATAACAAAGTAAGGATGTTAACCTTGTCAGGGCGAGGAACCAATTCCCATACTTCTAATCGTTTGAATTCATTGAGTTCCTCCTGCATAGCTTCAATCCAAGATGATTGGGTCATAGCTTGCTGCCAATTTTTGGGTTCAACTTCAGAGAGAAATGCATCAAAGTAACAATATAGTGCACTCTCTTGTAATTGATGGCGAGTAGAGACTGGTCGATCTAGATCTCCAATAACATTCCTAATTGGGTGATCTTTTGTCCATTTAGTGCTATGGTTTTCAATCCTAGGTGGTCTGGAGTGAACAATAGAAGGAGCTTCTTCTGAGGTAGACGCGGCTGAAGGGTTTTCAGGGATCGCTACACCAAAGAAAGGAAGCTCTTGCAAGTGAGCATATTCCAAGTCGTGATCAGTAGAATCCTCTTCCACATCATTAGGCACAAGTAGGGGTGATGATTCAGGTGTAGTTTGAGAATCACTTGGTTAAGGTGCATCCGGTTCAGTGTGAATTGTAGATGCATTAGATAAAGGTTCATTAACTTGAGCAACCACTTCAGGTATTGGAGCAATTACTACAAGTGCTGGAACTTCATCAGTCGGGGGATCGAAGAATTCATCAAACAACGGTTGAAACAGTTTATCCCACTCGGGCCTTGATGGTGGTAAAAATGATGTAGAAGTAGGATTGTTGGGAACTAATCCGGAGCTAATAGCACCGGTTCCCATCTCATGAAGTGCGGGTTCAGAGCTGTGTTGCTCAGAAGCCATCGCTGTCAGCTCGTCGAAATCTGCGTCCATAGTTTCTACAATCTTACCAAGACGACGGTTATAGATTCGGTATGCTCTTTTGGACGGTGAGTAACCAATGAAAATACCTATGTCGGCTTTTGGTTGAAGCTTACCCAAGTTCTCACTATTGATGTTTGGATAACACAGAGCACCAAACACATGGAAAAATGAAACATCGGGTTTGCGGTCATGTAGAAGCTCATAAGGTGTTTTTCCATGGCGTTTCCGAATGATAGAACGGTTTTGGGTGAAACATGCAGTAGAAATAGCCTCTGCCCACAGGAACAATGGAGCGTTCGCATAAATAAGCATGGTCCTAGCAGCTTCCATAAGTGTACGATTCCATCTTTCAACGACACCGTTTTGTTGTGGAGTGCGTGCAGCGGATGTTTCATGTGATATACCAACTCCTTCATAATAATCACGAAGAGTCTGGTTGATGAACTCTGTACCATTGTCTGTACGAATACGGCGGACAGTGGTATTCAAACGTACCTGAATGAATTTCAGAAAGGTAATGATAGCCTTCGGAGCTTCATCCTTTGTACGTAGAAATCTAACCCATGTAAACCTTGAGAAATCATCCGCAATTACCAAAATGAATTTCTTACCGCTCACACTTTCAGTTCTCATCGGCCCACAAAGATCCATATGCAAAAGATGAAGTTTTTCTTGATTAGTGTCTTCAGCTTTGGGTTTGTAAGATTTCTTGGTGCTCTTCCCCCTTGAACACGCGGAACATAAATGGTCCTTGTGAAATTTAAGCTTTGGAAGACCACGAACTAACTCGTTTTTAGCCAGATGATTAATAGCATCAAAGTTAAGATGAGATAATCTGCGATGCCATAACCATGACTTGGTCTTAGATGCCTTAGAGAGAAGACATACTGGAGAAGCGGCCATCATGTCTTGTAAGGACAAGGTATATAGATTTGCACCACGAGATCCTTTCAACAAATCTTTTCCTTCCAAGTTGCGGATGAAACAAGTGTGTTGTCGAAAAGCAACCTCAAGGTTGGAATCACAAAACTGTCCTACTGAGAATAAGTTATGACCAAGACCTTCTACATAGTATACCCTAGAAATCGTCACGTTTCCAATCTGATATTCACCGTACCCCATAATCTTTGCTATATGATCATTCCCGAATTTAACCGTACCAAGAAACTTGCTGACGAAATTTCGGAGCATCGAGCGATTTCCGGTCATATGTTTTGAACAACCGGAGTCCAAATACCACAGGATGATTTGGACCACCTGAAAATATCACCACACAAAGACAATGTAGAGGTATCGGAATCTGAGTGTTCCTTGTTATTAGCAGGTAAAAATTTAATAATCTTAGATTTGCTAACTCTAGGTTTCTTAGATTTCCTAGCCTTCTTCTTCTTAATTGGTGGTGTAGATTCTAGTTGGCTCAAATCCTGAGGTATTTCTTCACTGATAGGCACTATAGTGGGGGCTGACCTAATTAAAGGGCGCTGTTTCCATACTTGAGTGCGAGTGATCCTAACTAAAGGACGCTCAGACCTAACCTCAATGGATGCATTCCTAGTTAAAGGGCACATTTTACCATCTAGTGTAAAGGTCCTACCAGTGGGACGCCATTGCCAGCCAACTTGGGCACGAGTTCTACCCGTTGGCTTCCATTCAAGACCATTCTTAATAGCATTCATTTCATTAACGTGATCAATCAGACACAAATCATGACGCTGCGAAAAAATACATTCATTACAATTCCAACAATTTAAATCAGAATTCACGAATGGTTTAGGCTGTTGCACAGGCGCAGAGCTTTTAGTCTTAACATGATTCTTTTTATTTAAAACTGAACTAGCATTCCTATTGTGGACTTCTACTTTCTTCTTTGTGGCACTACTAGTGGCGGGCTTGATCTTATCTTTCTTGAGTGGCGATCCTTTAGCCTTAGTAGTCGCTTTTAATCCTGTAGAAGGCAAAGTGGGAATATTAGCAACAGATTTTAAAGGTGTCTTACTTGATTGTGCCAATGACGGTTTCGCTCCTGGAGTCTTATTAAATGGAGTGACAGCAATGGGCCTATTATTAAGTAGTGCAGAACCTGGTGTACCTATATATTGCAAATATGCCAAGCAATATTGAACTCGCTTAATATATTCATGAGCCGAATAATATTCGCTACTTGAGGGATCTAAGGCATAAAGATCGTCTAAAATATCCCTAAGAAGATCGACATGCTTAATGGCATTCCTCATATAATCATCATAGGTAACCGGGTTTCTCTTGTGAAGCGGATTCTTATAAAGCACTACTGACTTGGTTGTTGGAGCACTAGTGGACGGTGCAGAGTCGGTAGCTAAGTTATCAACAACTTCTTGTCGGGTGAGAAGAAGTGTCTCCTTTAACTCAGCCAAAACCATATTTTTGTCTATGAGCAGGATGTTCAAATCAGAGATTTCCTCGCACTTTTGGTTCAGTTGTTCAACAAAATATTGTTGCTGTGTCGCATTAAAAGCGAAGCGTTCTTCTAGTGAACCATAAAGAGCGGATAATCCCTGTCTTGTCCGATCCATCTCCCCTAGAACAGATGATAGTCTAATTTCTAAGACTTGGTTTTTAGACTCTGCAGCCTCTAGTTCCAATTTTAATGTTTCCTTTGATGATACCTCTCTCTTCAATCTCATGATTTCTTCCTCTAATGTCTTAACAATTGCAATCATCTTGTCACTAGTCTCAACACCGTTTTCACAACCATTTGATATCAAAAGATCCTCATTTTGAGTTTGTTGTTTTGATTCTAAAGATATACAGTGGTGTTCTAGTTGATTAAAGCGTTTTGACAGTAAATTGTAAGAATCTTGTAGCTTTAAAAACTCAGCGTTAGATTCGTGACAAGAATGATTATCTACCTCATTTACAGTTTCAGCAACATTTACAGAAAGATCACAAACATCATCACAAATATGCACAGCATCATAATTAATCATAGCGGATGTAAGCTCATTCGAATAATTAACATTTACAGTAGTAAGCACATCACACGAGATTACTTCGGACAAGAATCGGTCATATTCAGATAAAATATTTTCCTTCTCAATTAGTTGTAGTTCGTAAGCGGTGTCCATTTCATAAAACACTTTTTGAACTTCACCAATTTCAAACTGAAGATTTTCCTTAAGAGATGCAAAACTTCCTTTTAGACTTTCGACAAACGGATTGATCTCAGTTTTAAACACCTCGTTCATGTGTTCGAAAGCCCATTCTCCGGCGTTTAAGCCATTTGAAGTCGTACATTCCAAGATGACCTTGTCAAAGTTAGTAAAGTATCGGTTAATCTCTTGCAAGTTTAACCATACAGTGCTAACAGGTGGAAGATTCTTTGGAATTTCCTTAGGACCTTCCATGTTGACAAGTGTAGGAAATGTACTAGGGCTTTCTTCCTCTATCATGTAGGTTGGTGCTGTGATGAGATCCTTATCCATATGGAAGCGAACTCTAAAATCAGTTTTTGCAAGCTCCTTATTCATCTTAAAATAATCACAATCGGGATATTTTGCTGAATTGTATGACCGATCCTCATCAACTAGAACCTTACTTGTTCGATCATTGGGAAAAACAATCGGGTCTAAAGCCAATCCTAATTGAGTTGCATTATAAAGTCTAGGACTATGTCTTAAAGCTTGTTTTGCATATCATGGATTAGGGGGAAGGCCTTTTAGACGTGATAAGTTAAACTCTCTAAACGAAGCATCAAATAAGTGAACTAGTTGTGAAGCAGCGTATTGTCTTAACAGCAAGTAATATAGACTTCTAATCTTATTAGTGGCATTAATCTCCATTTCATTCTTCTTAGATTCGAGTAATTCAAAATCAGTTTGAAGTTTTTGAAAATTAGTGACCACTAACTCCTTTTCTTTAAGTTCATTAGACAGATTTGCTCTTAAGTTTTCGATCTCTTGCAAGTGACCCATTTGTTTGTTTCTAAAGTGATCATATTCGAGATTTGTGAGAACACTAGACGAAGGCACTAATTCCAAAGTTTGTACTTTCTCATTGCTTAAGGCAAGCTCATCAGACAAATTCTTATTCTTAGCTAAGGTTTCTAAGAGTGCAGCATTCATTTGGCTAAGTAATGTAGCAGGAACCATGACCAAATCTTGTTGAGCAGGAGTAGACGTATGCGAACTGGGTCCCGGTTGTGATTCACTCAAAGTCTGGGAACTCACATTGATATTGCTATCATTGTTTGTCTCCTCGTTTGAAGGACTCACCACCGAAGATTCATTCGAGTCAGCACTCTCTTGCACAACTTGATGTGGTTGAATACTAGCATCAGTGGTATTATCGGTGGTATTAATAAGTACCTCAGATCTCTTATCTGGCCCTAAGCTGGAGATAGTTGCCATGAGAGCGGCCTTTGCAGTTTGAAAGTCATCACAGTCGGAGTCATACGCATCAAGATCATCGGCTTGGTAAGCTGCATTCTACGTAGTGACAACGTCTTGTTCATCAATCCCTGGGTCAGCAAGAAATGCAATCTCCTCTTCATCAAGTTCCCTTCCTTGCGCCTGAGCATTTACCAGATAGATCTTTTCTGCAAACCACTGTCCATCCCTTCTCCTCTTGGGTTTCTTACAATCCCTGGACATATGACCCTCTTCCTTGCAGTTGTAGCATGTAATCATTCTCAACTTGCCTGTATTAGCCCGTGGAGGATTGTTGACCATTGGAGTAGGAGCAGGATTGATCGTGCGAGCATTGGTTGATGTTGAAGGTCTCCCCTGATATGGTTGAATTGGCTGAACCATTACCCTGCCATTCTCAATTGTAGCTTGTTGGCGAGAATTGGATGAATTCCTCAACTGATTGTTGGTAGGAGCTGATCCTCTGTATCCTCGTTTGCTTAAAGTTCTTGTGAGATAAGCAGACATAGTAGTTAGCACTTCAACTGGGTCAGCTCCTTGTTGGAATACAGGAACGGGGACTTCCTCATCATCACAATATAGTGCTTGATCTGGATGAGCTGCATAATCAGTAAAAGGAATACTCATTTGATCAGGGTAGCTTGTTGGATATGCTGCATTCTCTTGATAAGGAGAATATGATGGCTGAGCATAAGGTGCAACATTTGTTGGATGAAGTTGTGAAGCATACTGTGGTGAAGGTGCATTGAACCGATATTGTTGCTGATGTGAGGTGGGTGGTTGTGGTAGAATCAAGTATTGGGGAAAGGCTGGTGTCAAGTAAGGTGATTGATGATAAGCTTGATGTCCTAAGATATAAGGTGTGTTGTTGTGTGACAAACTTGGTTGATTCGCCATCAAAGCTAAGGAATCTGGATACATACCACGAGGAGAACGGTGCATAATCACATGCTTCTCATGCTGCTAAAGGAAGGCATATATTTGATCCAAATTGCACTTATGCAGATCCCTGGTTAACTTGACATCGGTAATGTACTCACCCCATTCAGCTTGAGGTAGAGTATTCAAGAATTTGGTGTTAACCTGGAATGGTGTGATCACAAGATTGTATACATTCAGATCATTCATGAGTGTGGTGAATATGAAGTAATAATCGTGAAGCGTTTCCCCTGGGTTGTAGGTGAATCTATCAAACAGGTCATACAACTGACATTCCCTTTCCTGTTTGGTGAGAGACGTTCCTTGTAGCAACACCTTAAGACGTTCCCATAGATCCTTTGCCACCGTATACTGACTCACCATCCTATAGATGTCATGGGGAAGAGCTTGGAGAATTGTTTGAAGAGCTTTTTCATCTGCATCTGCAACAAGTTGTTGAGCTGGAGTGAGTTCTTCAAATTCTCGTGGTCTAGTCACGTTGTCAACCGTAATGGTACCATAGTCGAGTGGACCATTCAAAATCGATTTGACCATAAGCCTTCCGTATGTCGGTTTCCCCTTTAGATATTGCATCATTCGACCTTGCCATGCCTCAAACACCTCTTTAATAAGCATCGGTGGACGGCTATCAGTTCCCGTTATGATTGATATATCCGTAAGAGATGTCATCTGAGGCATTACTGAATTTGGATTCATTTTGTTTTCTTCAAAGAAACAGAGATTATCGGTTGATCGAGCAGTGAAGTAAAGCTTGTGAATTGTGTTGTGTTTTTGTTGTAAGAAACCAAGATTAAATCCTCTAAAAAATCGTCGAAAAACAAGCAAAATGACCCTTGATTCGGAACTTTTTGTTGATTCGGAAGTTTGATTCGGAAGATTACCTTGATTCGGAAATTTTTGTTGATTCGGAAGATTACCTTGATTCGGAACTTTTGGATTGATCCGGAACTTCTTGGTTCGGAAGTTCTTGGTTCGGAAGTTTGGCTTGATCCGGAACTTCTTGACTCGGAAGTTCTTGGTTCGGAAGTTTGGCTTGATCCGGAACTTCTTGACTCGGAAGTTCTTGGTTCGGAAGTTTGGCTTGATCCGGAACTTCTTGACTCGGAAGTTCTTGGTTCGGAAGTTTCTTGATCCGGAACTTCTTGGTTCGGAAGTTTCTTGATTCGGAACTTCTTGACTCGGAACTCCTTGATCCGGAACTCCTTGATCCGGAACTTCTTGATCCGGAACTCCTTGATCCGGAAGTTTTGCTGAATAAACAGAAACTTCCTCCGATGAACAGTCGAACAGTAAAAATTAAGATTAAGCCCAGATTTTGACCAAATAACCCAAAAAGTTTTGTGCTTTCGACTAAAATAAGTAACAACTAATACTTATCCACTAATCCCAATCACAAAAACACCAAAAACACCAAGAATCAAGATGATTTTTCTTAAAGAACACTAATACAATCAAAAACTAAAAAACCACACAAATCACCACCTTAAATCACCCCATAGCTCTCTGATACCAAATGTAGAATATTGATAATCAATGAATCTATGAAGGGGTTTGTTGATTTCTAGAGAGAGAAAGTTAGAGAGAGAAAGTGAGAGAAACTATGTGAATTTTATTAAGTGGAAACAAAGAAATGACAACAACCAACCCCTTTCCATGGTGGAAAGGGGTATTTATAGTTCCAAGTCATAAGTGGACTTGGGCCGGTCCATGACAAGCCCATGGACCGGTTCTTACTTAAGTTAATAAGCAACTAACAACTATTATCTAACTACGAGCTATTACAACATAAATATTATTGTGGAGTGACCGATACTTCTAATATACGTAAAACGTATTTCTAACACTTTCCATGACCCAAACGGTAGGTACCCAAGGACACACTTGAGCATGGAGAGGACGTGCATAGGATGAGAGCTACCTTGTACTTCTCTTCCTTTGCACTTCATTTACTTTATGCATCTATTGAATTTATGTTGGAGACCGACGTTTGATTCCGGTTTTCCCCTATATGCCCAATTATGTTTTAGGACATATTACCTTGCATACTTTGATGACACGCCAAAATTATTATGTAACAGTCCGCTTATCAAAATGGGGTGTTACAATTCTTGTCTTACTTCTTGTATCTTGTGATTTAGATCTTTGTGAATGTGAAGATCGATTACGAGAATTCTATAGTCTAAGCTTTGATCCTTCAAAGATTCACTTTGTGTGAATGTGTTAAGTGTTACCTATACAATCACCATTGTTGTACCCTTTCTTCTACCTACTTGTATAATAGTGTGGTTGGTGTTGTAAACCACAAAGTAAATAGTGTAAATAGAATTGGTGTACCCGTGTAAAAACACGACATCCTAAGAGATTGAAGCTAAAGTGTAAAAGTTTCTCCACCGGTGTAAAGGAGATTCGTTTACTAGTGAAGTCGAACTCTCGAGTGGATACCCGATGAGTGGAAGTAAGGGCAAGATAATTGAGATCTTGCTA
Organism: Glebionis coronaria; assembly: GCA_025667525.1. Lineage (NCBI taxonomy): Eukaryota > Viridiplantae > Streptophyta > Magnoliopsida > Asterales > Asteraceae > Glebionis > Glebionis coronaria. The sequence goes on from JANFOE010001161.1 coordinate 27,740, forward strand.
GGCCGAACCACTATAAATCATTATGCATTGTGGTTTGTTAATTATATTCTCATCTCTATAACTTTGTCAATCAAGCTTGATCTGTATCCATAATAATCAAGAAAAAGTTTCAAAGTAATTAAAACTAATCAGTAAAAATTATTCAACCCCCTTTTAGTTTTCAACAATTGGTATCAGAACTACGTACTCAAGATCTTTACAGAATATTGTACTTTAGAACTTGAACCAATCCATGGATTCTGAAAATTACAAAGAAGGGCAATTAATATAGGTATTTTTGCATCAATTAAAGTTCGTTTTCCTCGAGTCGACTCGAATTGATATCAAATTTTACGTTTCGACTTAATTGTTTTTGGTTATAGAAACTTGATTGGTATCTATTTTTAATTAAAAGCACATAAAAAGATAAAAATATTAAGCTACGTAAAATACTTACTAATGCTAAAAAGAAATTGTACGTACCACAATTAAAAATATAAAATGCGCAAGTAAAATGTAAACGAGAATTACTAAAATGATAAATTAAAATGACAAGTAAAAAAAATGCAAAATACTAAAATGACAAAGAAAAAAAGTAAACGTAAAATTATTCTAAAGTGTAAATGCCAAATTTATTCTAAAAATGTAAAAATTAATTTTTTATACATTATATATATTTTTTATATTTATTAAAACTATTTATTTTGATTAAAACTAAAAAATCTATTTTTTTTTAAACTTGAAAATTAAATGAAATAAAAATTGAACATGTTATTAAATGAAATGAACGTTTTTACACTATGAAAATGAAAGCAATTTTTTTTGTTTACAAAATGAAAGTGACGTTAACACACAACTTACACTTGGCCCAAATTACCCAATTTGCGTTTTTTTTAGTATATAAAACGCAACCTATAAGACTTACACTTGGTCCAGTAGAAAATGAAGCCCAACAATACACTAAAACAAAACGCAGCACCCAAAGTTTCTTAAATACGCAAGAAAGTATAAATTTGGCAGAAAATAGGGGACCAAACTGTGGAATTACAGGAATTGTAAACTCTATGCGAATACAAGGACTAAAATGCAATTTTCGCACAGTTTTACACAAAGACGGGCTGTATGGAATTCTTAAGCTCGTTTGAGCGTTTTAGGCCACGTAATAAGCTACGGTTTGTTTCTACTTGTCCGATACGATGAAATATTGATTTCTAAACGAGAAACTTAGAAAATTATAGAGATATTAAGCTAGAAAAAACTATCGAAATAAAGTGACTTATTAGAAATTATACTTATATGCAGATTTTTAAGCAACTTTAAAGCTATCTTACGGCTTATCTAATAAGCTACGGCCTAAACTTATAACTAAGTGCAACTAGCCACTAGTCCTAATTTTCCAAAAAACCAAATTTAAAGGTCTAAGTCAAGCTGATGAAGCAGTTACGCTGATCCAAAAGTGGTTGATTAGGAAAGTTTTAACTTGGTTCAAACAAAAGTGAACAAAAGAGCAAGTTACTGTAAGTGTGCTTACGTGACTAATCGACCAACTTCGGCTTATCCTAGCTTCTCCAAAAAAAACTCTTAACAGCTCCTAACCTTAAAACAGATGTCAAGCACCTGGAAAGCTAATATTGTGTCGAATTTCAACCTCCATAATTCCAAATCGAACTCTCAAAAGCTGCTGATGTTCTTGACAGTTTTTGACGCTAAAAATGAACTATGAGCGCACTTATTTTTGAGCATATGTGTCTAAAACCTTAGGAAACCTATCAATACCATTCAAGTGCATATAATTGAACCTAAAACAACTCAAATCCAGCAGAAACAACAACTATTGATCGAATTTTTATAAAAACACTAAAGTTACCACAGAGACTTAATGAACCTATTTTTTTTTGTTTTGAGTTTTTATTTTTAAACCAAAAGTTTAAAATTCCTAGAATTATACTAGTCGAACTAATCAAAATGTCCTAAGCTCCTAGATTCAAATATTACGCAAATGACACCCTATTCCAAACAACCCTTAAAGTGGCAGAATATGCATAAGCATAAGATTTTGAACTATAGTGAATGATTATCTAAACTTAGATGACAATAAGCAATATCTAAACCTAATAAGCAGATTTAGAAACAAAAATAAGCTGGAATACTAGTATTAAGCAAAGAGACTAAAATATTTTTGGTAATTTTTGTGGTTAATGGCAGAAAGTAAAATCAAAATAAAGACAAGTTAAACTATAAATTGAAAAACACAAGTAAAAAAAATAAGCAATAAACCTCAGATATTCAACACATAAGCCACATATAAGCAAAGATAATAAGCTAGATTATGAAATAAAAATTGAGATGAATTTAACAAAGAGCATAGACCTTTGCATAAGCCCACGAATGTAGCGTCTTGGCCTTTGCCTTAAGGCCTGAGTCTTCAACCCCAATATAATCACGTACAATAAGCTTATTAAGATCTTATTCAAACCCACTGTTCACTCCGCCAATGAGTGAGGCAGCCTTCATCTCCAAAGTAGCTTTCGTATGATTTTGAGTACTTTCCTTAGATTTTATTTTAAAACAAATCTCACATAGGCCTTTTATTCAGCTTATGTGAGTTATAAATGACTTTGAAAAAGAGATTAATCAAGAGCTTATAGCTTATAGTTGATTTGAGATAGAATTTTCAAGCAAATAGAAATTAGACAGAGAATTAAAAGAGAGCAATTGTAAACCAAACTTTAACTTTTATTGATCATAAGAAAAACATTACATTAGAGTAAATCATTACAGAAATTTAAAAGCATAAATTAAAAACAAGGAAAATTACATGAACATTACAATGAAGAAACCTAGCCCTATTTATAGCTGAAGATGAGCCTTTGGGGGTGAGCTTCTCTCTCCAAGGGTTTCAATTTCGTCCGTTTGATCTTGCTTAAGAATGAAGCATGATTTATGGCCTTTGGATCTTTTCCGTGTTTTCTCTGTCCTCTCACGGATTGCCAGCATGGCAGCTTGATGGGACACTTTTGTGTTTCTTTTACACTGATTTTAGTGTAAATTCCTTGAAAACCTGTGTTTCTTTCCCTTCTAAACTCGGATCGCCAGCGTGGCAAGGTGCTGACGAGGCCATGTGGTGGAGTGGGATCTTCTTATTGGCTGTGGGGAAGTGGAATTGTAACATTTAATTAGCTCAATTTTCCTCAATGGGTAAATCCCCATTTTTGTTCTTCACTGGGTAAATGTTGAAGAAAGGGGAATAGTAGTGTTTTTTTCACTCTTTTATTCTTCTTTTACTGGTTTTGACTTTTTGACCCATCTCATCTTTTTCTTTTGGCAAAAAACAGCCCTTGTACTTTTATAAACTTGTTAACCTTTAAAAATGAACTTTTATTTGAAGTGAAGTAAGAGTTCTAGGGATTATCTTGGTAACGTTTGGATAGATGAGGGACCATTTTAATATTTCTAAGGATAATGAGGGGAGTTTTGTGAACTTTTAGGAAAGTGGAGGGGAAAAAGTTTAATTTTGTGAAAGTGTAAGGGTGTTTTGGTAATTTGAGAGGAAGATTTATAGAAAACCCATTGAAGTAGAATCCCGGCTTCAACTTTTTACACTTCTTTTTATCTCGTGTCCGTTTTGACTTTGTCTTGATCGTTTTTCTTGTCTTTTCTTCAGATCCGTACCTACACATACACAAACAACAAACACAAGTATATATGGCACTTTTAATGATTATTTGACCGTTTTGAGCACGTTTTTTCAATAAAATAAGATAAGAGATTATGCTCTTATCAAATCCCCGATACTTAACCATTGTCGTGTCCTCACGCAATGCTAAAATAAAGTATAAAGCAAACTCCGTTTTTCTTTTATTCGAAAACATTTATTCATTATTAATCTATGAAAGTTAAATGACATAACATATTTCTTTCATCACGAGAACGTGACTTTTAGGGTCAAAGAATAAAAACAAGTGAATGTCTCATAGAGGAAATTTCGTCATCCTTGATTTTCACACATTCCATGCTAAGCGTAAAAACGAGATCATTGTTGGTACAAGTCACAATGCTAACACTACTCATGCATTCAAATTGTGTAATACTTTTTCTCCCCGCAATCCTAGTTATTATGAAAAGAAAAGGTATCTAGAATTTTTTAACTATTTGTCATGGATCACAAGTGACTCATATTGACTTATTTGAGTATTTATTAGTCCAAAAGTAAAGTAGCACGATTTAATCGATAGTTAACTAAAGGACAAAATCTTTTAAAACGGCTTCTCGTGTATCTCCTTAAGTTCATATCTTGGCATAACTCGTTTCACGATTTGAGACCTTTCTCGGACCGATATTTGGCATGTACTTCATACTTCTAATCTTCGGAAGACGTTCTTGTAATTATGGTCTTCTCTTCACATTTTGGAATTTCTTCACTTGACGTTTTTGAGAGATTCTTCATACTTGGACCACGACTTTATCATTTTTCTTCAATCTTTATTTTGGATTTTGATATACAACGATCCGCCTCCTTTTCGGACTTGGATATATTTATCCTCATACCTTGTTAGGGTCTTTTTGGATAGACTTCTCCATGATCTTTAGGGGAGTAAATTGCTTTTCGTCGTGTGTCTCGATCCTTCATATTGATTTTGGAATAATGATTCTTCACATCATCTTGGATCTTTAGCAACAAAATAGAGTCCTCATGCCTTGTTAGGGCCTTTTTGGAACTTTTCCAATCTTCGCATCTCGCTTCAATAAGTTATGCCTTGGCTATGAACTCTATTCAACCACGAGCAACTTTTAAACGATCTTGGGCTAGAAGCTAAGTAACCTTTTAAATCGTACGACCTTACTTATTGCAATTTATTTTTCTTAATGCATTGATCTTATGGGAGAAAAAGCCACAATTAAAAACACATGAGTTTTTGAAAGAACATTTTCATGTTCTACGTTTAGCATGATCACTTGTCTAACTCTATCACTTCTCATTCTTCACTATTTAAAGACCTCTAATTAAAGAGACTCGTGAATACTTAGCCATGCAAGTCAAAATTAAGCCAAATTTGGATTAGCTTCATTAAGACTATATTAAATCAAAGTTTTGGGTTTTCAAGTCATCTATAGGATCTTGCAATTTCTTGGACTTTTTCAAGTTTTAGAAAATGCGTTTTAAAGTTCCCTTGATAAATGACTTTCTAGGATCAATTATAGGAACTTGCGAAAAGTTATTGTCCTTAAACCCGTACGAGTTAAGACTTTCGCATTTTAAAGTTCCCTATATAAAAGTCTAGCAAAACTTGATTTAAGCGGGTTAAGGAATGTTAGGGGCTCCAAATGCCCATCAAGTCAAAAATTAACTCTTATTCTACCCAACGGAAAGCCTATATTCATGTCAAAACACTAATTATTAAAATGAAAAATTTTAAATTTACCCTATTTTACGCTAATTATTTAAGAAAAAGAGGAGTACGTTAGGACACAAACGAAAGAAAAGTATATCGATAGATACCCCCCGTACTTAAACCGAACATTGTCCTCAATGTTTCCAAGTCAAAGGGAAAATACCCCCAACTTAGATTCGAAGAGTCGAATGCAAGAATCAAAGCATGGAAAGGGTATGACGCAAATTTTAAAAGCCGTTTATTAATTATGCTAATAAAAATAAGCGTTAGCAAAAGGATATAATCATTGGATAAAGAAAGACAAGATCGAAGCTCGAGTGATATGTGATGAGAACGAACACGAGAGTCTTCGAGATCTACAAAATTACATCACAAACAAACGAAACACGAGATATGAAGAAGCACGAGCCTCCTCACGTTACACTATTAGAAAAGAAAAATATGTACATGGATAAGCATGGGAGCTCCCCCACGAGGCACCTCGTTTTTGTTTACCGAGTCATGAGCTCGACTCGGTCCCCGCATTCATTCATCAATAGGGAAGGTTTGAAGGTCGGGTCCTACCGTTGAAGGTATTTCCTCACCAAAATAATGCTTAACACGATGACCATTTACCTTAAAATTAGGACCGTTTTCTTGAGCTAGCTCAACGGTCCCATAAGGGTAAACTTGGGTGATGGTAAATGGTCCGGACCAACGAGATTTTAATTTGCTCGAAAAAATCTTAAGTCGAGAATTATAAAGAAGAACCCGATCACCGATATTAAAAACTCGATTTTTAATTTTCGAATCATGAATTTTCTTAGTTTTCTCTTTAAAAATTAAAGAATTTTCGTAAGCAAGATCACGTAATTCATTAAGTTCATTCATTTGAATTTTTCGGTGATCACCCGCGGTCTTAAGGTCAAAATTACAATGTTTAAGGGCCCAATATGCTTTATGTTCTATTTCGACCGGTAAATGACAAGCTTTTCTGTAAACCAACTTATAAGGAGTACAACCTATTGGAGTTTTGTAAGCGGTACGAAAAGCGCAAAGTGCATCATCTAATTTGTCAGACCATGAAGCGCGATTTCTTTCAATCGACCTTTCCAAAATACGCTTAAGAGCACGATTCGAAACCTCCACTTGACCACTTGTTTGAGGGTGGTAAGCCGTAGATAGACGATGAGTAACACCAAATTTCTTAAGAACACGAGCGAATTGCTCATTACAAAAATGGGTTCCACGATCGCTAATAATTGCACGAGGAGTTCCGAATCTAGCGAATAATTGCTTCAAAAATTTTACGACAACTCGAGCATCGTTAGTGGGGAGCGCTTTTGCTTCCACCCACTTTGATAAGTAATCGACGGCTCCAAGAATATATTTATTTCCTCGAGACGATGGGAACGGCCCCATAAAGTCGATACCCCACACGTCGAAAATCTCACAAACTTGAATTATATTTTGCGGCATTTCATCACGTTGAGACGTTTTTCCTTGACGTTGGCACGAGTCACAATTTTTGACGAGTTCATGAGCATCACGATATATTGTAGGCCAAAAGAAAGCGGCATCAAAAAATTTCTTCGCGGTGAAGTTAGCACCATGATGGCCACCGGTGGGTCCTTCATGACAAGCTCTAAGGATATTAGTAGCTTCGGTGCCAAACACACAACGGCGAATCATTTGATCCTCACAAATACGAAAGAGGTAGGGGTCGTCCCAAAAATAATGCTTGACGTCCTTATAAAATTTCTTCTTTTGTTGAGATGACATCCCTTTGACTATGAAATTCCCCGCATGGTAATTTGCGATGTCCGCAAACCATGGGGTACTCGAATTTTTACTAATGGTGAGCACTCCAAGAGTTTCAAGAGGAAATGTCTCGGTAATTTCCTTATTCTCGATCTCACTTTGGTAAGGATTTTCCAAACGAGATAAATGATCGGCCGCGAGATTCTCGGCTCCCTTTTTGTCAAGGATATTGACATCAAATTCTTGTAGGAGGAGAATCCACCGGAGCAATCTAGGATTAGCGTCTTGCTTATTAAAAAGATATTTAATAGCCGAGTGATCCGTATACACTACACTTTTAGTTAAGACGAGATAAGGTCGAAATTTTTCGAAAGCATATACTACGGCTAATAATTCTTTCTCCGTAGTAGTATACTTAATTTGAGCTTCGGTCATCGTCTTACTAGCGTAGTGTATAGGCAAAAAGTGTCGATTATGACGTTGGCCTAAGACCGCACCTACCGCATAATCACTTGCATCACACATAATTTCAAACGGCAAGTCCCAATCCGGCGCAACTAAAATCGGTGCTTCGGTTAATTTTCTCTTTAAAATCTCGAAAGCACGAATACAATCTTCGTTAAAGATGAACGGAGCATCCTTCTCAAGAAGATGCGTCATCGGTCGAGCAATCTTTGAGAAGTCTTGAATAAAACGTCGATAAAAACCGGCGTGACCGAGGAAACTCCTAACTCCTTTAACGGTTGTGGGATGAGGAAGTTTTGCAATAACGTCGACTTTAGCACGATCTACTTCAATTCCCGCTTTCGATATCTTATGACCCAATACGATACCTTCTTTACACATAAAATGACATTTTTCCCAATTAAGCACGAGGTTCGTTTCTTCACAACGCTTCAACATCTTTTCCAAATTATCGAGACACGAGGTAAACGATTCACCAAAAATCGAAAAATCATCCATAAATACCTCCATCGTTTTTTCGATCATATCGTGAAAAATTGCCATCATACACCGTTGAAAGGTCCCCGGTGCATTACAAAGTCCGAAAGGCATTCTACGATAAGCGAACGTTCCATAAGGGCATGTAAACGTCGTTTTCTCTTGATCTCGAGGATCGATGGGGATTTGGAAATAACCGGAGAATCCATCAAGAAAGCAATAATACTCGTTTCCCGCTAAGCGCTCCAACATTTGATCCATAAAAGGTAAAGGGAAATGGTCCTTTCGAGTTGCATCATTTAATTTACGATAATCGATACACACTCGCCATCCGGTTACGAGCCGAGTTGGAATTAACTCGTTGTCTTCGTTGGTGACAACAGTCATTCCTCCTTTTTTGGAACGCAATGGATGGGACTCACCCACGGGCTATCGGAGATAGGATAAATCATTCCGGCGTCAAGAAGTTTAATAACCTCTTTTTTGATAACGTCGTGAATTTTCAGATTAACCCTTCTTTGATTTTGAATTGCGGGTTTGTAGTCTTCCTCCATTAAGATTTTATGAGTACAAAATCTTGGGTCGATACCCTTAATGTCGGAAATTTTCCACGCTATTGCCCGTTTATGAGTTTTAAGGACTTTTAACAAAGCAATCTTTTCATCCGGCGAAAGATTTTTCAAAATAATTACCGGAAGCTTATCGTCACCTTCTAAAAATGCGTATTCGAGATGAGGTGGAAGATCCTTAACTTCGAGAATGGTAGGTTCCTCAATAGACGATTTCGGCTTAGAATCATTAACTTCGACACTCATAATTTCCGAGGAGGAAAAATAAGGTGGAACGTCATTTAAAAATTCCTCGATTATTTTTAAATCTTCTACGTTATCAATATCCTCCGTACTAGTGCGAGGGACATCGATTTCTTCCAACGTAAAATCGCCTCCTTCGAAAGGAGCGAGAGGAGGAGAAGAATTAGCAATAATCAGATCCGCAATAGTGGGATTGCCACTATTAGAACTAGCCGCGAAACCTAAAACTCTTTGCGAAAATTCATCACAAACGACGTCGACTAAATCCGTATGATTTATAGTCGCGATAGAAAAAACATGCGAAATTTTCGAGTTTTGAGCAACGTCGATCACAAGTTCCTCTTCGTTAAATCTTAAAATTATTTTCCTCCCATGAACGTCGATTAAAGCTTTAGCCGTATCTAAAAATGGGCGACCTAAAATCAAAGGAACGTGAGGATCTATTTCAAAATCTACAACAATTAAATCAACCGGATAATAGAACTTTCCAACTTTTACGAAAACGTCTTCGGCTATTCCATGCGCGATTGTCGTAGAACGATCTGCTAGCTCAATAGACATTTTAGATGGAATGAGTTCGGGAATTGATAACCTTTTCCATATGGAAAGAGGCATCAAGTTAATGCTCGCGCCAAGATCGGCCAAGGCGAGGCATTCCTCCATCTCCAGAAAATCACACGGTATTAAAAACTTGCCCGGATCTCCTACTTTCTCGGGAATTTGGTTAAGAAAAACCGACGAACAATTAGAAAGCTTCGTTAATTTTTCCTTATCGTTTATCATACTCTTAAAAGTTGAAGCGAATCTTGGCATATAAAGTAAAGCGTCGGCGAAACTTATATTAAAATGCATTTGACGAAAAATCTCAATAAATCGAGCAACTTGTTGATTATTACGTTCATGCAATTTTTCTTTGGTAAGTCTCGAAGGATAAGGTAAAGGTGATGTTGGTTTAGTCGAAGACTTCGGAATCTCGGGTTCCGGAATTGGTTTTGGGTCGACCGTAGGTGGAATTTGAGCGGTACTTCGTGGGCTTGGAATTTGCTCCTCATTTTCGACCACCTCGGTTTCTTTTTCCTTTTCCCTCTCCGTAGAGGTACTTTTCGGAATAGAAGGCTCGTCTAAAGTTTTCCCACTACGAGTGGTAATCGCTTCCATCTCACCCTTTGGGTTTTCAACGGTGTTGCTTGGTAAACCACCCGAAGAGGAGGAGGGTTTATTCATTATAGCTTCAAACATAGAAAGAATTTTATTCTCAAATTTTGCTTGATTTTCCTCAATCCGTTTTTGATTTTTCTCTAATCTAGCTTGATTTTGCTCAATCTTATTATTTTGCCCTCTAATTTGATTTGCAAAGTCATTTTTCAATTCCGTTTTCATGGTCATAATATCTCTTTGAATATTTTGCACAATCACATCATTAGCCTTAGCGTAATTAACAAACTCATTTGGAAGACCTTGGTAATTTTGATTACTTTGAAAACCTTGATTTTGATTTTGAAAACTACGGTTTTGATTTTGATTATATTGCAAATTCCCATTGTTATTATTCCCATGATAGTTCCCTTGATTTCCCCGGTTATAATTCCCTTGATTATTGTTCCGATAATTATTACTCGAATTATTTTGAACCGGCGGAAAACCCGGTAGAGTCGGTTGATTTGTGCGGGTAACTTGACCGTTTTGGTTGTAAGTTCCCGTTGCCGCGTAGGCACTCGAAGTGTTACCCGTTGTAATACACTCGGAGTAATCATGCGATCCACCACAATACAAACACGATTTCTCGACCGCTTTAACCGTAGCGGGAGTGGGATTCTCTCTTTTCTTCCATTCGTTTAATAATGATGAAAATTTATCAACCAATTTATTTTCCAAACGAGACTCGATTTGATTCACATCGACGATAGGTGAATAAGACGAAGACGAACCCATATTGGCAACACACGGTGTGCTACGAGGGTTATAAACCTTAGAACGGTTTTCAATAATTGACATTGCTTCTTCGGTCGTCTTACACAAAAAATTACCACCCGCGGCGGCATTAAGATAATCTCGTTCATGATCATTAAGTCCATTGTAAAACGTATCTATTTGATGTAATTCTGAAAAACCATGGTGTGGACACGAATGAAGTAATTCTTTAAAACGTTCCCATGCCGTAGAAAAACTTTCATTAGGTTTTTGCGAAAACTTTGAAATCTCATTTTTTAGATGCGTAGTTCTCGATGGAGGAAAAAATTTGTTAACAAACTTGGAAACGAGATCACCCCATGTTGTAATCGAACGTGGTGGCTCTTTCTTGTACCACACCTTCGCGGGTCCATCTAGAGAATACGGAAAAAGCATAAGCTTAATAGCTTCGTTAGGCACATCTCTAAATTTGCACGTAGCGGTTAAACGATTAAAATTCCTTATATGATTATGCGGATTATCACTCTCGTAACCTCTAAATTGACTCGCTTGAATCAACGATAATAAACCCGAATTAATCTCGAAATTAGCCGCTAAAATATCCGGAATCACAACAGCCTCTCCATAACCCTCGGTGGGTGCTTGGAGTTGCTCCATCATAGTACGGTTTGCCATTTGAACAATTTTTTCAACAACGGTTTCGACGGTTGTAGAAGGAATCTCGGGTTCCACTACACGATTTTGGCGATTACAAATACGTCTCGATTGAGAACGAGTTCGCATAAACCGCAACTAGAATTTAGAGGGTTGAAGAAAAGAAAGTAGATAGAAGAAGAAGATTATTTTTGGTATTTTTATTTGGTATTGCTCAATCAAAAAGATTGATAAAAAACAAGGAATAAGGATAATTACTATGGAAGTAATCTACCCTCGGTCGACTTTGAAACGATAGGTGAAAACCTAAATGTCTCGAGGTTCAATAAGTAAACTACAAAAATAAGATTTAATACTACTTGAGTTGGCAAACCAATAATCGGTCGTCCCTCTCAATATACGCACAAGCAAGCGGGGAAACGAGGTGGCACAAAGCACTTAAAAACCTTTTTCCTTAGACGGCCTTTTATAGCGCGTCGCCTTATACCCACCTTATAGTTTGTATAAATCGAGTTCAAACTTTTTATTAGTATTTATCTATTTTGCCTTTTTTTTGTTTTGGATTCGAATACAATAGCTAGGTGATGAAATCCCAACTAAGGTCTTATTTGAAAGTAGGTAAATTAATTGTTCTACGTAATATAATATAGTAAAAGAAAAATCTTTTTGTATTTTTTTAAAGAAAAATATATATTCACAAAAAACGAAAGAAATCGAAATAAGAAAAATAACAATAATACGTAATATTTTTGGTGTAATACTTTGGAAAAGTATTACTTTTGGATTTTTTAATTTTTTTTGGTGCAAATCTTAGGAAAGAGTTTGCTTTTGATGATTTTTATTTTTTTTTTGTATTTTTAAGTTTTTGATTTTTTTACGTTTTTGATTTTTTTAAAAGAAAAGTAACATTCAAAATTGAACGGATCCCAAAATCCAAAGCTTCTCACGAAAAATCGTCAATCGTAACGAGCGAAGCGGCAGCGGCGCCAATTTAATATAGGTATTTTTGCATCAATTAAAGTTCGTTTTCCTCGACTCGACTCGAATTGATATCAAATTTTACGTTTCGACTTAATTGTTTTTGGTTATAGAAACTTGATTGGTATCTATTTTTAATTAAAAGCACGTAAAAAGATAAAAATATTAAGCTACGTAAAATACTTACTAATGCTAAAAAGAAATTGCACGTACCACAATTAAAAATATAAAATGCGCAAGTAAAATGTAAACGAGAATTACTAAAATGATAAATGAAAATGACAAGTAAAAAAAATGAAAAATACTAAAATGCCAAAGAAAAAAAGTAAACGTAAAATTATTCTAAAGTGTAAATGCCAAATTTATTCTAAAAATGTAAAAACTAATTTTTTTATACTTTATATATATTTTTTATATTTATTAAAACTATTTATTTTGATTAAAACTAAAAAATCTATTTTTTTTAAACTTGAAAATTAAATGAAATAAAAATTGAACATGTTATTAAATGAAATGAACGTTTTTACACTATGAAAATGAAAGCAATTTTTTTTGTTTACAAAATGAAAGTGACGTTAACACACAAATTACACTTGGCCCAAATTACCCAATTTGCGTTTTTTTAGTATATAAAACGCAACCTATAAGACTTACACTTGGTCCAGCAGAAAATTAAGCCCAACAATACACTAAAACAAAACGCAGCACCCAAAGTTTCTTAAATACGCAAGAAAGTATAAATTTGGCAGAAAATAGGGGACCAAACTGTGGAATTACAGGAATTGTAAACTCTATGCGAATACAAGGACTAAAATGCAATTTTCGCACAGTTTTACACAAAAACGGGCTGTATGTAATTCTTAAGCTCGTTTGAGCGTTTTAGGCCACGTAATAAGCTACGGTTTGTTTCTACTTGTCCGATACGATGAAATATTGATTTCTAAAAGAAAAACTTCGAAAATTATAGAGATATTAAGCTAGAAAAAACTATCGAAATAAAGTGACTTATTAGAAATTATACTTACATGCAGATTTTTAAGCAACTTTAAAGCTATCTTACGGCTTATCTAATAAGCTACGGCCTAAACTTATAACTAAGTGCAACTAGCCACTAGTCCTAATTTTCCAAAAAACCAAATTTAAAGGTCTAAGTCAAGCTGATGAAGCAGTTACGCTGATCCAAAAGTGGTTGATTAGGAAAGTTTTAACTTGGTTCAAACAAAAGTGAACAAAAGAGCAAGTTACTGTAAGTGTGCTTAAGTGACTAATCGACCAACTTCGGCCTTTCCTAGCTTCTCCAAAAAAAACTCTTAACAACTCCTAACCTTAAAACAGATGTCAAGCACCTGGAAAGCTAATATTGTGTCGAATTTCAACCTCCAAAATTCCAAATCGAACTCTCAAAAGCTGCTGATGTTCTTGACAGTTTTTGACGCTAAAAATGAACTATGAGCGCACTTATTTTTGAGCATATGTGTCTAAAACCTTAGGAAACCTTTCAATACCATTCAAGTGCATATAATTGAACCTAAAACAACTCAAATCCAGCAGAAACAACAACTATTGATCGAATTTTTATAAAAACACTAAAGTTACCACAGAGACTTAATGAACCTATTTTTTTGTTTTGAGTTTTTATTTTTAAACCAAAAGTTGAAATTTCCTAGAATTATACTAGTCGAACTAATCAAAATGTCCTAAGCTCCTAGATTCAAATATTACGCAAATGACACCCTATTCCAAACAACCCTTAAAGTGGCAGAATATGCATAAGCATAAGATTTTGAACTATAGTGAATGATTATCTAAACTTAGATGACAATAAGCAATATCTAAACCTAATAAGCAGATTTAGAAACAAAAATAAGCTGGAATACTAGTATTAAGCAAAGAGACTAAAATATTTTTGGTAATTTTTGTGGTTAATGGCAGAAAGTAAAATCAAAATAAAGACAAGTTAAACTATAAATTGAAAAACACAAGTAAAAAAAAATAAGCAATAAACCTCAGATATTCAACACATAAGCCACATATAAGCAAAGATAATAAGCTAGATTATGAAATAAAAATTGAGAGGAATTTAACAAAGAGCATAGACCTTTGCATAAGCCCACGAATGTAGCGTCTTGGCCTTTGCCTTAAGGCCTGAGTCTTCAACCCCAATATAATCACTTACAATAAGCTTATTAAGAGCTTATTCAAACCCACTGTTCACTCCGCCAATGAGTGAGGCAGCCTTCATCTCCAAAGTAGCTTTCGTATGATTTTGAGTACTTTCCTTAGATTTTCTTTTAAAACAAATCTCACATAGGCCTTTTATTCAGCTTATGTGAGTTATAAATGACTTTGAAAAAGAGATTAATCAAGAGCTTATAGCTTATAGCTGATTTGAGATAGAATTTTCAAGCAAATAGAAATTAGACAGAGAATTAAAAGAGAGCAATTGTAAACCAAACTTTAACTTTTATTGATCATAAGAAAAACATTACATTAGAGTAAATCATTACAGAAATTTAAAAGCATAAATTAAAACCAAGGAAAATTACATGAACATTACAATGAAGAAACCTAGCCCTATTTATAGCTGAAGATGAGCCTTTGGGGGTGAGCTTCTCTCTCCAAGGGTTTCAATTTCGTCCGTTTGATCTTGCTTAAGAATGAAGCATGATTTATGGCCTTTGGATCTTTTCCGTGTTTTCTCTGTCCTCTCACGGATTGCCAGCATGGCAGCTTGATGGGACACTTTTGTGTTTCTTTTACACTGATTTTAGTGTAAATTCCTTGAAAACCTGTGTTTCTTTCCCTTCTAAACTCGGATCGCCAGCGTGGCAAGGTGCTGACGAGGCCATGTGGTGGAGTGGGATCTTCTCACTCGCTGTGGGGAAGTGGAATTGTAACATTTAATTAGCTCAATTTTCCTCAATGGGTAAATCCCCATTTTTGTTCTTCACTGGGTAAATGTTGAAGAAAAGGGAATAGTAGTGTTTTTTTTTCACTCTTTTATTCTTCTTTTACTGGTTTTGACTTTTTGACCCATCCCATCTTTTTCTTTTGGCAAAAAACAGCCCTTGTACTTTTATAAACTTGTTAACCTTTAAAAATGAACTTTTATTTGAAGTGAAGTAAGAGTTCTAGGGATTATCTTGGTAACGTTTGGATAGATGAGGGACCATTTTAATATTTCTAAGGATAATGAGGGGAGTTTTGTGAACTTTTAGGAAAGTGGAGGGGAAAAAGTTTAATTTTGTGAAAGTGTAAGGGTGTTTTGGTAATTTGAGAGGAAGATTTATAGAAAACCCATTGAAGTAGAATCCCGGCTTCAACTTTTTACACTTCTTTTTATCTCGTGTCCGTTTTGACTTTGTCTTGATCGTTTTTCTTGTCTTTTCTTCAGATCCGTACCTACACATACACAAACAACAAACACAAGTATATATGGCACTTTTAATGATTATTTGACCGTTTTGAGCATGTTTTTTCAATAAAATAAGATAAGATTATGCTCTTATCAGCAATCTATACAAAGACCACCACTCTTTGAAACCGATGGTTTTATATATTGGAAAATCGTTTTGAAACTTAGGTGAAATCTAAAGATATAGATCTTTGATACATAATCATTGAAGGTGATTATGCATCGATGGTTAAAAATGTACCAACTAACCATTTTGAATCGGTTCCATGCGAAAAGCAAACCGATGATCAAAAGAAAATGTTGGCGAAAAACATTGAAGCTAAAATGATGCTTTAGAACGCTCTACCTAAAAAGGAGTATAAAAGAATCTTCATGTGTCAAACCGCCAAAGAAATTTGGCATTCGTTAATAGTCACACATCAAGGAAACTCACAAGTCAAAGAGAATAATTGATCAACTTGTTCAACAATATGAACAATTTTCTATCCTTGAACAAGAGTCAATTGATGTGGGATTCGCTCGGTTTAACACTATCATAACTTCACTTAATGCACTTGGAGAATCTTTCTCCAATAAGAACTTTGTCAGGAAATTTCTTAGAGAACTTCATCCAAAATGGAGAGCTAAAGTCACGGCTACTTGATATGAGTGAAATCTCATATCAATTATAATATATTAAACCCTAAAACACAAAGAAAAATACCAGATTTTATGTATAAAAGTAGTATTATGGGGTATTCTTTGTTGTTTGTGCTTTTTAGGTAAAAAGATACAAATTTTATGCAAACACAGATTCCAAGGCATTTATATTGAAGAAAAGACAAAAGACGGACTCAAGATGACAAGTCTACAAAGTCAAGGGACCTTTCTTGCCAAACTGCCAAAGTTAAAGACTTAAAGTGCAAAATCAACAAAGTCAAAATCAAAGTCAAATCACGTCAAAGGACATTTAATGAGTTGTTTGGCATTAAATAGAGTATCACAACAGTATTCTCCACTCACCACGCTAGAGCCAATCAAATTTCTCTATTATATATCACACGGATCACACTATTCTTATGGATAGTGATCCGTGTGATAATTATCCAGCCAATCTAAAGGTGACACGTGTCACTCATCATTTTTCTAGAATTCAGAACGCGATTAAGGCCATTTCATAAGATACTTTCAACATGAAAAATGATTGTTATTAAGAGACAAATACAACTGAACACTCCAATTAACAATTCATCCATTAAAGAAAAATCCCCCAAATTTGTGAAGAACACGTGATTATCAATTATGCAGAATTGGACACTTGGCATTCTCTTATTGGACAAGACACGTCAGAGACCTCACCAACACTTCATCTTAGCTCTATAAATACCCATGTATAGCTTTCATTTGTGGTAGTAGCTTAAAGTGTGAAATTACACACACTTTAGATAATTCTTCCACTCTGTTTTTCTTTTAGTAGTTCAACTTCTAAGAGTGATTAACAACCACTCTTAGATAGTTTGTTAGGTAGTTATAACCACTTTTGTAAACATAAACTCCATTAATAAACTCAATTTCACTCATTTAACTCTCAATTCCCTCAATTACTACTACATTACTGTTCATTCATGGATTCTGTTGTTCAAGCTTGAACAATAGAGTTTGTTAGTGTGTTTAGGAAGCTGTTAGTTGTGATTAGTCCTTGTAGCAGTCCAGTTCTAGCCAGAATTCATTCCAGACCTGTAGCAGATCAATCATGATGATCAATGGTGATGGATGGTGTTTTGGTGATTTCTGAGTATTGATAAGGTGTAGATAAGATCATAAGTGAGCTCAACGCTCATTTCTCCATCAAAGGAGGCAACATAGGCTAAAAAGTGCAAGACTGATTTACTTTTCCTCTAAAATGTCTCTGCATGCTATTTTTCTAGTATTAGTGTAGAATTGTTTGCTATTGCCTGCTAAATGATCTTAGTTATCCTGCTGATATGTTTTGCTAGTTGATAGCTTAATTCTGTTAGTATAATCAACTTTGCTTATTCATAAAATCTGTTATATCAGTAACTAGTGTTTGGTTGAATGCCAAATCTCTTATTCAGTTTGTGAAATTGGTTACAAAGAGTTGTTATACACTTACAAACTGATAACAAGTGCTTTTGCAAAGGTAAAAAGTCAAACCAATTGTCAAACATGCAAAAGGATTCATAAAAAAACTATGGGCCGGTGATATAAGCCTAAAGCATGCCAACTTCAAACTAGCATAACTAGATCAATTCTTGGATTCAAATTTGTGATTTCTGGTTCTATTGATAGTTTAACATCCTAACTTCAAGATTCTATAAGCTACATTACACATTTCTCAGAATTCAGTGAGAAATAAGCCCCTAAAAGTCTCTCTAATAATCTAAGGTTTCTGTGATATCTTATTTTCCATTCTGGCTTATTCTTTTCATAAAAGTCCTATTTTTCTTTCACAAATTAGCTTAACAAGTCATAAAAAGTTGTTTGGACTTTGGTCAAAGTTGGTCAACTTTTGTCAATGATGGTCAACATAAGATCATTTTGGCTTATTGGCTTTTCTTGCTTATTTCTTAATTGGATTTCATATTTTCTTGTATAGGTGTATTTTTTATGGCTCTTAATCAAATTTTGACAATTTCAGACCGTGTGCTTATTCCAATAAGCCTATCTCTTAAATGTAGCTTATTACAAAAGTGCTTATTAGAGTTTTAGTTAACTTCAGCTGATTTCCTTGAAATTGGCTAAGTCATTTTGAATTTGCAAACTTTTGAACAAATTTCAGCTTATTTGGTGCACTAAAACTCAAGATACATCTTAATAAGTGATAAGCCCGTTTTTCTTATCAAAAAGTGTCAGAAATTACAATTTAGTCCCTAAAATTTAGGAAAGTTTACACTTTGTTTTAACTGGTTAAAAAGTGTTAGCGTTTGCAAGTTAGTCCCTGATCACAAATTCAGTTACTATTTTGTTATTTTTGGTTAAAATTGGTTAGCAGTTGGTTAATGTTACCTTTTCAGTCCTTTAGCTTTCCAATTTTACTTTTTCAGTCCCTCTACTTTCATATACTTTACATTTTTGGCATTTTTACTAATTGTGCATTAATTGGTTGTACATTTAGCATAATACTTGGTAAGTGTAGTATGTTTTTAGACTAGTACGGTTACTTAGAGATATTATTTTTAACTTTTTGCGTGTTTAGTGATAATTAGACCTAGATACCATAACTTTTACTAATCAAACACCAAAAACAATTAGTTAACTTGATTTCTCTCGATCATTCAATTAGTAAATATATCGAGAAAAATGAACTTAAAAAATAAAATATTAAATGGTGCCGCTGCCGGTTCTTTACGTGGAGATTGACGATTGATTGACGGTTACATGTAGGATTTTGGGATCCGTTCACTTGTGGACGTTCCTTTTACGTAATATAAATCAAAAATATAAAAAAAAATCAAAAAGAGAAAAAAATATATAAAAAAAAATAAAAAAACCACAAAAATCAATTCTTTCCTAAGAATTGAACCAAAAAAATCAAAAAGTAATCTTTTTCCTAAAAGATTACACCAAAAATATATTATATACATTAGATTCACTCGTTTTTACGTACATACTATACTTTCATAAAAATCAAATATAGACAAAAATATTTTCTCTATATTATTATATGTAAATACATATACGTAGATACGAACAACCAATTTACCTACTTCCATAAGTATTGCCTTGTGATACAAGGTTTTTTCAATGGGGTTCAATTTTGTTTCTCGGTATCTTCTCGAATCGATCACGGTTCAAAGTGAAATAGTTGTTCTTGGTTACTAAAAAGGGATTTGGTTTTCTATTCTACTAAAAAGGTAAATGCGTAAAGTGATAAAAATTTAAACCAACAACAATTAATAAAAATAAAACTTGAATTAAAATTAAACAATTAAAACAGAAACAGTAAAATAACACTCACAAGAAAAACACTGATTCGGAATACTCAAAAGAAAACTGATCCGGAATAAACTAAAAAGAAACCTTGACTCGGAATATCTTCTTCATGCGGAATAATTAGAGCAAAGGCTTGATTCGGAATTAAAATGCTTCGTTCGGAACGATCTACTCATGCGGAATATATGTTCATTCGAAACCTTTCCTTCACTCGGAATATCTTAAACAAAAAGCTTCATTCGGAATAACTTTCACTGATTCGGAACATTTTTGGAAAAACCTTGATTCGGAATATTTAGTAAAAACCTTCATTTGGAACATTAAAAAAAAGACTGATTCGGAACATTCTTAAAAAAACTTGATTCGTAATATTCAAAAAAAGACTGATTCGGAACATTCAATAAAACTTGATTCGGAATATTCAAAAAAAACTTGATTCGGAATATTCAAAAAAAACTTTGATTCGGAATATTCAAAAATCCTTCATTCAGAACATTTAAAAACACTGATTCGGAACATAAAGACTCATCCGGAATATTTCCGGATGAACAAATTCTGATTCGGAACAATTTTAGGAAAAACGTTGGTTCGGAATACTTGCTGTTGATCCGGAATCTGGGCAGATGAAGAACGAAGAACAGTAGGACAACAAAGAACGACTTAAAACCAAAATCCACCAAGTTTTTAACCAAAACTTAAACCAATTTAAACACTAATCATTTACTAATCATAATCATCAAACCAAAACACTAAAAACACAAAACCCACTTACTTTTAAAGATTAAAATCAACCAAACAAGAACTTAAGACTTTGAATCAAAAAGAAAGATGAACAAGATTAAAATGGAAGATGAAATTGATTGATTTATGTTAAACAAACAAAGAGAAAGATTAAATCTTACAAGAACTTGTGAAATCAAAGATGAAAAATCACCAACACCTTAGTGGTGTTGGTTACCCTACGAAACAAAGAAAAGAAAATGACTGGAAAAATAAAAGCTAGCTAATGTGTGGGAAGGGGTCTCCTATTTATAGGAGATGTGGTTGGTTGGTGAGTGGGCTTTCTTCCTTTCTTCTTATCTTCTCGTCTTTAAAGAAAAGTTGACGTTTTCGATTTCGATTCGGGATTTGTCGAGGAATAAATTCAACTCGTCTTTAAATTTCTTCGTTTATTAGACTTGAGTTCTTCGACATATGTAAATCTTCCATCTTTGGTCCTTTTCTTCGATAAATCTTCAAATAGGCCCATTGACTTCAAATATTTTGCATCTCTTGGACAATAAACTTCGTCTTGAGTCTTTTTCTTTGATAAAACCCGTGCAATCCCATGTTTCCTTCAATATTTATCCGGTTGACTCTGAAAACACAACAAACACACAAACCACGCATGATTCTAAACAAATGATATTAAATACGCGTTTTGGTCTTGTTTTAGCATGAAATAAGTGGTAAAGGGATGGGTGTTTTCACACCTATCAAATCCCCTACACTTAATCATTGCCATGCCCTCATGCAATGCTTAGTGATAAAGCAATTTTACACTTTTCTCATAATCAATCAACCTTGGCCTTATTAACAATAACCACTACTACTAAAGAGATATATAAAAACTTGAATGAAACAAAAGGGATAGAAAACCATTTTCACGTGAAAATAGCTACATGGAAATAACTTGCAAAGAGATCTAAGACTTACCTTAGGGCTTCGGTGCTGCGAAGATTTATCACCCTCAAGTTTCACGTTCCCCAAACTAAGCTTAAAAACGAGATCATTGTTATTATAAGTTAAACAAAACAAACACTTACACACATGGCTTAATTATATGCTTAAACTCCCTTATTCCTAGGTCTATCTCTTATATTTTATTTTGGTCTTAGAATGATCATGAAGATGCATTTTTGGACTTATTTCGATAGTTTATTTAGGCTGAAAGCAAAGTAGGACGATTTGATTAATAGTTAGCTAAAGGACAAAATTTCTTAAAACTGCTTCTCGGGATATCAAAAAGTTCATATCTTGGCATAACTCGCTTCACAATTTGAGACCTTTCTCGGGCCGATATTTGGCATGTACTTCATACTTCATATCTTGAGAGACGTTCTTGAGATAATGGTCTTCTCTTCGTTAATAAAGTTTCTTCACTAGGAGACTTTTGAGGGATACTCCAACTTTGTTGACCACGACTTCATCATTATTTCTTCAATCGTTACTTGAGATTTTGAGATACAACGATCCGCCTCCTTTTCGGACTTGGATCTATTTATCCTCATACCTTGTTAGGGTCTTTTCGGATAGACTTCTCCATGATCTTTATGGGAGTTGATTGCTTTTCGTCGTGAGTCTTGATCCTTCATATTGATTTTTGGAATAATGCTTTTCACATCACCTTGGATCTTTAGCAATAAAATGGAATCCTCATGCCTTGTTAGGGCCTTTTCGGATTCGCCAATCTTCGCGCCCCGCTTCATAAGTTATTCCTTGGCTATGAACTCTTATCATTACCGAGCAACTTTTAAACGATCTTGGGCTAGAAGCTAAGTAACTTTTCAAATCGTGCGACCTTACTTATTGCAGATAAATTATTAGCAAGCGATGGGAGAATAGGCTTATAATCACACCAAGTGTGCTTGTGCAAGAATACCGAATTATAATTGGCTCTATCATTTCTCGTTCTCCACAATTTTAAATCTCAAGTAATGAGACTCGTGGATGCTTAGCCTAATAAACCAATTAAGGTCTACATGGTTAAGGATACTTGCTAGAATAAACTTGGATAAGTCTATTCGGGTTGAGTCAAAATAATCGCAACGGGCCTAATATGCCAAAGACTTCTAAACTAGCTACACCACTTTATTAATATTTTTGACTTTATTGTGGGATATATACATATGAAAGCAACGATAAAAATTTAAAAATTACGACTATATGGCCAAAGTTAATTAAAAATTTGAAAAATGCTGAAAAAGATGATTTTCCGGTTAAATGAAGGCATTTTAATAGAAAAGTCCACTTAAAACTTCGATAGAAGTCCCCCCTACACTTAATATAAACATTGTCCTCAATGTTTAAGCATGTGGGAAAAGTCTCCCCTACACTTATGACATTGTGCACGTTGGTTAAATCAAGTTAAGGAAGAGACGTCTAAAGTGATCAATTTCAAATGTGAGTATAAAGAAAATTGAGTCACGATAGTTGAGAGATAGAACCGGATTGCAGATAACACGGTAGCACGGTTCTTAAAAGGTTCCAAAAGTGCATTCATCCCTGTAATCACATCACCACACAAACACAAACAACCTATTTAGGCCCCCCTACACTTAGGAGGTAAAACAGAAATAGATAGATACTCGGGTTGCCTCCCGAGGAGCGCTTGTTTTTTATAACCGAGTCACGAGCCTGACTCGACCCAAAATTAGTTCATGGGAAACGTGGTGAGGGATGGAATCATGTATGCGGTACGGAAAGCCCACAGAGCATCATCAAGTTTATCGGCCCATGAGGCACGATGCTCTCCCACGGTTCGTTCGAGAACTCGCTTTAACCCTCGGTTAGATATTTCAGCATGGCCATTAGTTTGTGGGTGGTATGCGGTGGAAAGACGATGATTGACACCATACTTAGCCATGACTCTTGCGAATTGATCATTGCAAAAATGAGTCCCGCGATCACTAATAATGACACGAGGCACACCGAATCTAGCGAATAGCGACTTCAAAAAGTGACAAAGCACCCTTGCGTCATTAGTAGGTAAAGCTTTGGCTTCAACCCATTTAGAAACGTAGTCAATGGCTACAAGGATGTATTTGTTTCCTTTAGATGAAGGGAATGGCCCCATAAAGTCGATGCCCCATACATCAAAGATTTCACATTCTTGTATGAAATTTTGAGGCATCTCATCTTTATGTGTGATCTTGCCTTGTCGTTGGCAAGAATCACAATGTTTAACCATTTCGTGAGCGTCACGATAAATGGTGGGCCAATAAAATCCTGAGTCAAACACTTTCTTAGCGGTGAAGTTGGGACCAAAGTGACCACCGGTGGGTCCTTTGTGGCAAGCTTCGAGAATGTCTAAAGTTGCCGGTCCATCAACACATCGGCGAATAATCAAATCAGCGCATTGTTTGAAGAGATACGGGTCATCCCAAAAGTAAGTCTTAATATCTTTAAAGAACTTCTTTTGTTGGGATGTTAACCCGTCAATGAGAATTCCACCTGCCAAGTAGTTTGCAATGTCCGCAAACTACGGGGCTTCATCATTATTCGAGTTGATAGACATTAAGGTCTCAAGGGGAAAGAGTCATTGATTTCTTTGTTCGGATGATCCCTTTGATAAGGATCCTCAAGTCTACTGAGATGATCCGCGGCTAGGTTTTCAGCGCCCTTCTTATCACGAATTTTGAATTTAAATTCTTGAAGTAGCAAAACCCAGCAAAGAAGTCTTGGTTTGGAATCTTGTTTAGTTAACAAGTACTTCAACACGAAATGATCGGTATACACGATGGTGGTAGAAAGGACAAGATAGGGGCGAAATTTTTCAAAAGCATAGACAACAGCTAAAAGCTCTTTTTCGGTTGTCGTGTAATGCAATTGAGCCCCTGTCATTGTCTTGCTAGCGTAGTGGATTGGTTGGAAGTGTTTGTTCACTCTTTGGCCCAAAACCGCTCCAATAGCAAAGTCGCTAGCATCACACATCAACTCAAAAGGAAGCTCCCAATTAGGGGTAACCAAGACCGGTGCCTTAGTTAGCTTATCCTTAAGAAGGTTGAAGGCTTCAATATACTCGTTGGAAAAGATAAAAGGAGTATCTTTTTCCAAGAGGTGGGTCATCGGGCGAGCGATTTTAGAAAAATCTTTGATGAATCAATGGTAGAAGCCCGCATGACCGAGGAAACTTCTCACACTCTTCACGGTTGAAGGTGGAGGCAATTTAGCAATAACATCGACTTTAGCATGGTCAACTTCAAGACTGGCTTTGGAGATTTTGTGTCCTAGCACGATGCCCTCTTTTACCATGAAATGGCATTTTTCCCAATTAAGAACAAGGCGAGTGTCTTCACACCGCTTAAGCATACGTTCTAAATTGGCAAGGCAAGCAGAGAAAGAATCGCCATAAACCGAGAAATCATCCATGAACACTTCCATAGTTTCTTCAACCATGTCATGGAAGATAGCCATCATACACCTTTGGAACGTCCCATGAGCATTGCATAAACCGAAAGGCATGCGTTTGTAAGCAAATGTTCCGTAGGGACAAGTGAATGTGGTTTTCTCTTCGTCTTTGGGATCGATGGGAATTTGAAAATACCCGGAGAAACCGTCTAAAAAGCAGTAATAGTCATTACCCGCTAGACGCTCGAGCATTTGATCCATGAAAGGAAGAGGAAAGTGATCTTTTCTCGTGGCATCATTGAGTTTGTGATAGTGGATACAAACTCTCCACCCAGTAACGAGACGAGTAGGAATCAACTCGTTGTGTTCATTTCGAACAACGGTTATTCCGCCCTTCTTGAGCACACAATGGACGGGACTTACCCATGGCGAATCCTAAATAGGGTAAATCATTCCGGCATCTAGAAGTTTGATAACCTCTTGTTTGATGACGTCATGAATTCGAGGATTAACCCTTCTTTGGCTTTGGATTGCGGGTTTAAAGTCATCTTCCATGAGAATCTTGTGAGTACAAAAGTTTGGATCAATTCCGCGGATATCGGAAATTTTCCAAGCAATTGCCTTCTTATGATCTTTAAGCACGGCGATAAGGCGAGATTTTTCTTCTTCTTTCAAGTCCTTAGCGATGATGACGGGAGACTTCTTCTTGTCTTCAAGGAACACGTACTAGAGATGGGACGGCAACTCCTTAAGCTCTAAATCTGGAGGATTTTCGATGGTAGGCGTAGTCGAATTCGGTTCATCGATAGCAATAGCCTTGGGAGATTGTGGAGAAATATGGTCCTCTTTGAGAAGTTTCTCAATGAGACGAATGTCTTCATCCCAATCGGTGGGAGAATCGTCATATTCTAAGTTCACATCTCCCATGGTTGCTTCAAAATCTTTCCAAAGGAAATCACTTTCTCCAAATAGAGTTAGTGATGAATCAATAGAGGAAACGGTCTCAACATTGGGAGGAGAGGTAGGAATACTTTTTGCAAGCATCTTTGAAGTTTTCTTCACAAGCCTCATCAAGAACGTCGATACAATTAACACTCTCGTATAAATAAGGCTGTTTAGAAATCTTACCCATGTTGAAGACAATTTGATCGTCACCAACTCTCATGATAAGCTCACCCGCTTCTACATCGATGAGAGTGCGACCGGTCCTCAAGAATGGACGTCCAACGATTAATGGAACACGAGGGTCCATCTCGTAGTCGACCACGACGAAATCGGCAGGAAAAGTGAATTTGTCGACTCCTACAAAAACGTCTTCGGCTATCCCCACTGGATAAGCAA
The DNA here is from genome assembly GCA_025667525.1 of Glebionis coronaria. Taxonomy (NCBI): domain Eukaryota; kingdom Viridiplantae; phylum Streptophyta; class Magnoliopsida; order Asterales; family Asteraceae; genus Glebionis; species Glebionis coronaria. The sequence goes on from JANFOE010001161.1 coordinate 53,947, forward strand.
CCGTACGGTTAGCTAATTCCAAAGTCATTTTGGTGGGGACTAGCTCAGGGAGAGATAATTGCTTCCAAACGCTTAAGGGCATTAAATTGATACTAGCACCTAGATCGGATAGGGCCATGCAATTCTCTACTCCCGGGAAGTTGCAAGGGATTAAGAAACGACCCGTATCACCAAGTTTGGTTGGCAATTTCCTTAAGAGCACTACAGAGCAATTCTCATTAAGTTGGGTATTAGCAATATCAAGAAGCTTCTCCTTGTCGCTAAGAAGATCTTTGAACATTTTCGCATATTTAGGCATGTGAGCGAGAGCCTCAGCGAAGGAGATGTTGAAATTCAATTGTTTAAACATTTTAAGAAAGTTCGAAACTTGAATATCATCCTTGCTTTTGAGATTCTCTTTCCTCAACCTTGAGGGATAAGGTATATCGGAAGAAGAGGAAGGCTTTGGAATATTAGGATCACTCACATCCTTGGGTGGAGGAGGGGTAGATGTAAGAGGTGGAGGAATTGGGGAAGTAGAAGGTTGAGGAATATGAGTAGGTGACTCGTTTTCCTTTGTCACAATCACCGGTGTAGGTATAGGAAGCTTGGGTTCCTTGGTACCTTTTCCACTGCGGGTGGTGATTGCTTTCATCTCCCCTCTTGGATTAGCAACGGTGTTACTCGGAAGAGTACCCGAAGAAGAGGTTTGATTACCTTGGAAGAAACCAGCCATCATGTCCCTTAGGTCATTCGTTTGACTACTCAAAGAGTTTCGCATATCGGCTCTAAGATCATTCCCTTGTTTCACCATGTCGCCCTTCAAATTAATAATCTGGGTCTGCAGATTCTTCACCAACACATCATTCGTCCGCATGTACGTTTCGACCTCATGGTTGAAAACGGTGGGTTGAGTAGGAGGAGGTGCTTGATAAGCAGGTGGTTGGTAAGGAGCGGGTTGGTAAACTTGAGTAGGATTTTGAGGTGGATATGGTTGTCTTTGAGGTGGTTGGTAAGGTGCTCGAGGTTGGTTTTGGTTGGTTCGGTTAAGGTTTTGTTGTTGGTTTTGATTGGGGGGAGGAAAACCGGGTGGTGAGAGAAAGTTGTTTGAGCGATAGCTGAGCAAGTTACGGTCTCTTTGAGGACGAGCTTGATAACCGGACGGAGGATAGGTACCGTATGCTGCGTTAACATTCTCAGAAGGATATTCTTGGGTGGAGGTACAAGTAGTGTAAGAGTGAGGACCCCCGCATATTTCACATGGTTGGCTTACAGCATTGACTTGAGCGTTTTGAGCGTTGATGCTTTTGGTGTTGCTAGCGGTTTGGGCAGCAAGCGATTCAAGAAGCGACGTAATTTTGTCAAGTCTCTTGTCGTTGTCACTAGTACTAGCACTAGCGGCATTGGTCCGAACACTCTTGGTTTGCACTCTAGACTTATTCTCAATAATATCCCAAGCGGCATTAGAACTCTTAACCAAAATATTACCCCCCGAGGCACTATTTAGTGAATCTTGGTCATTCATGCTTAAACCATTATAAAAGGTATTAATTTGGTGCACTTTGGTAAAACCATGTTGTGGGTACTTTCTTAAAAGGTCTTTAAAACGGTCCCAAGATTCACTAAAAGACTCATCGTACTTTTGTTCAAATTTAATAATTTCATTCCACAAAGCGGTAGTACGAGAGGGTGGGAAAAAGTAGTTTATGAATTTGGTCTCTAAGTCCGTCTACGTCAGAATACTTTGTGGCGGCTCCTTTGCAAGCCAATGTCGGGCTTGTCCCTTTAAGGAGAAAGGAAAAAGTTGTAAACGGATTACCTCTTGTGGAACACCATTGAATTTGACCGTATTTGTGAGTTGCAGGAACCTTTTGATGTGGTCATAAGGATCATCAATGGTACGCCCCAAGAATAGTTGAGCAGAGACCATTTGAATAAAGCCGGATTTGAGCTCAAAGTTGTTGGCTGAAATCGCGGGTATGACAATTGGATCGTTGTTGCCCTCTACATGTGCTTGCAAAAGTTCAATCATAGGGCGATTGTCCGGTAGAGGTTCATTGTTGTTATTATTCATGTTGTTTTGAGGTGGATTGTTATTGTTGTTGTGTACACCGGCCATGTCTAAGTTATCGAGAGTCTCGGGCTCTTGATAAGGCGTTGATCGTGTACGTATGCACCTGCAAAAGAACTAACAAAGCAGAAATATTTTTGGTTTTTTATGTTTTTTAATTTTTTTTGTATTTTTGAAAATTTTATATTTTTAAGGTTTTTTTAAATTTTTTATGAAAAAGTAACGTTCACGGTGAACGGATCCCAAAATCCAATTTCTCACAAAAAACTATTAATCCTTACGAGAAGAGCCGGCAGCGGCGCCATTTGATACAAGGTTTTTCAATGGGGTTCAATTTTGTTTCTCGGTATCTTCTCGAATCGATCACGGTTCAAAGTGGAATAGTTGTTCTTGGTTACTAAAAAGGGATTTGGTTTTCTATTCTACTAAAAAGGTAATTGCGTAAAGTGATAAAAATTTAAACCAACAACAATTAATAAAAATAAAACTTAAATTAAAATTAAACAATTAAAACAGAAACAGTAAAATACCACTTACAAGAAAAACACTGATTCGGAATACTCAAAAGAAAACTGATCCGGAATAAACTAAAAAGAAACCTTGATTCGGAATATCTTCTTCATGCGGAATAATTGGAGCAAAGGCTTGATTCGGAATTAAAATGCTTCGTTCGGAACGATCTACTCATGCGGAATATATGTTCATTCGGAACCTTTCCTTCACTCGGAATATCTTAAACAAAAAGCTTCATTCGGAATAATTTTCACTGATTCGGAACATTTTTGGAAAAACCTTGATTCGGAATATTTAGTAAAAACCTTCATTCGGAACATTAAAAAAAGACTGATTCGGAACATTCTTAAAAAAACTTGATTCGGAATATTCAAAAAAAGACTGATTTGGAACATTCAAAAAAACTTGATTCGGAATATTCAAAAAAAACTTGATTCGGAATATTCAAAAAAAACTTTGATTCGGAATATTCAAAAATCCTTCATTCGGAACATTTAAAAACACTGATTCGGAACATAAAGACTCATCCGGAATATTGATTATTCCGGATGAACAAACTCTGATTCGAACAATTTTAGGAAAAAACGTTGGTTCGGAATACTTGTTGTTGATCCAGAATCTGGGCAGATGAAGAACGAAGAACAGTAGGACAACAAAGAACGACTTAAAACCAAAATCCACCAAGTTTTTAACCAAAACTTAAACCAATTTAAACACTAATCATTTACTAATCATAATCATCAAACCAAAACACTAAAAACACAAAACCCACTTACTTTTAAAGATTAAAATCAACCAAACAAGAACTTAAGACTTTGAATCAAAAAGAAAGATGAACAAGATTAAAATGGAAGATGAAATTGATTGATTAATGTTAAACAAACAAAGGGAAAGATTAAATCTTACAAGAACTTGTGAAATCAAAGATGAAAAATCACGAACACCTTAGTGGTGTTGGTTACCCTACGAAACAAAGAAAAGAAAAAGACTGGAAAAATAAAAGCTAGCTAATGTGTGGGAAGGGGTCTCCTATTTATAGGAGATGTGGTTGGTTGGTGAGTGGGCTTTCTTCCTTTCTTCTTGTCTTCTCGTCTTTTCAGAAAAGTTGACGTTTTTTATTTCGATTCGGGATTTGTCGACGAATAAATTCAACTCGTCTTTAAATTTCTTCGTTTAATAGACTTGAGTTCTTCGACATATGTAAATCTTCCATCTTTTGTTCCTTTCTTCGATAAATCTTCAAATAGGCCCATTGACTTCAAATCTTTTGCATCTCTTGGACAATAAACTTCGTCTTGAGTCTTTTTCTTCGATAAAACCCGTGCAATCCCCTGTTTTCTTCAATATATATCCGGTTGACTCTGAAAACACAACAAACACACAAAACACGCATAATTCCAAACAAATGATATTAAATACGCGTTTTGGTCTTGTTTTAGCAAGAAATAAGTGGTAAAAGGATGGGTGTTTTCACACCTATCACCTTGGCAATACACCGTACTTGGGGGTTTTCCGGTCCCATTTACGTGTATCAATCAAAGTAAATTAAAGGCAAAAATAGATAAACACTTTCAATAAGCACGAATTCGAGAAATACGAACTATTAAGTGAATAGAAAGGCGGCTTTGATATTAAATGCAAGCCTAAGGGAAACAGGTACTTAAAAGCTTAGTGCCACCTCATCCCCCCTGGTTTACTAGTAAATATTTCAAGAAGGATGGCTTTTTGGGGGCTTTGCTGTCCAATTAGTACTACATATATATTATAATTTCTTGTGGTTTTCACTATTGAACCTCGGAAGAGATAATCTATTATTTTCCAAAGTCGACCGAGAGCTCCTCTCTCATTCCTCTTGTTGAGTTGCATGCGCACTCGGGCGCGTACACATATACCTATTGGTGTACCACTTCCTCCCAAAAGGAAGAGAAACAAGAACAAAGCCGTTCATTAAGCCGATCACGAGCATCGTGCTTTTGACAACTTAAACGAAGCCATGGGCAATAGACCATTGATAGAGATTCCCCAATCCAACGTGGATGGGAATACGGATGCCATAGTCATTCCCGAGATAGCCGCTAACAATTTTGAGCTTAAGACATGCCTGATACAAATGGTTTATTCTATACCTTTCTTAGGGAGACCTATGGATGACCCTCATGACCATATCAAGAGATTCATGTCTCTTGGTAATACCATCAAGTATAATGAGGTACCTCACGACGTGGTTAAGATGATCTTATTCCCTTTCTCTTTGGAGGGAAATGTTAGGAGTTGGCTAGATAAGCAACCCTCAAATAGCATTCACACTTGGGGGGACTTGAAGAAGAAATTTGTGAACAAGTTCTTTCCCCCTTCACGAACCACTGCGTTAAGAAACTAAATCATAGGCTTTTAATAAAAGAGGGACCAAACCTTTAGTGAAGCTTGGGAAGAGTTTAAAGAGTTGTTAAGAAAGTGCCCAAACCACAGTTTTGATCAAGTTAACCAAATTAACACCTTCTACAATGGTTTGAGACCTCACCATCAAGATTCCGTTAACTCGGTCGCGGGTGGGAACATTCTTTCAAAGTCCACTCAAGATGCATGGGATGTCATTGAGACAAAGTCCATGGTTCAAAGTAATAGGGATAGAGATGAGGTGGTACATGTTGTGCAAGAGAGTGATCCTAAATCAATTGATAGTCAATTACTTAAGCAAAACATGGAATTACTTCAAAAGTTTAACCAATCTCAAGACATGTTCCAAGAGTTTATGAAACTTACCTTGAACAACTCTTCTACCAACAATGTCAATGCCATCGCCCTATCTTGTGAGACACGTGGAGGCCCTCATTCATACTTTCAATGTGATAAAGTTCAAAACTTTCAAGGAGAATGCTATGCTTATAATGATGATGGAAGAGAACACTGTAAACCAAACATCAATCCTAATAACCTTTCCTACAAGTCTAACAATTACCTTGCTTCACCGGGTTTCCCTTCCCAACAACCCACCCAAAACCAACCAAACAATCCACAAATGCTCAATAGAAACCAAGTGCCAAGAGGAAATAATCAATGGAGTAACAACAATAGAGGGTCTAATATCTTTCAACACCAAGGAAACAACTTTTATGGAAATAACCAAGGATTTAACCAACCACCTCCACCTTTCCACAATCAAGGTTACAATCAAGGGAATGGGGAAAATGAAACCATTGAGCTACTTCATAAGATGAATCAAGAGACTGAAAGAAGGATCCGTGAGTGTGAAAGAAGAACTCAAGATCAATTGAGGGCCATGAAAGAGGAGATAAACAAGAAATTTATGTTGCTCTTAAACCAAAGACCACAAGGTGCTTTACCCTCCAACACTCTAAGCAATCCAAAGGCAAATGTAAATGCAATCACTACAAGAAGTAGGAAAACAACCATGGAACCTTCCATTCCTCCTACACATTCTTTGGTGACTCCTACCACGGTTCATCCTTGTGATAAGCCTACACCTTCTAGTTCTACACCTTCTAATCCTACACCTACTAATCCTTCACCTTATACACCTATCATTAAAGAAAACCAAGTCGAGAGTCCTTCAACACCCTCTACTCAACCTTTACCCAAACCAAGTCTTCCATATCCTTCTAGATTGAGAAAAGAGAAGCTTAAGAACAAAGATGACATTCAAGTGTCCAACTTTTTGAGGATGTTTAAGCAATTGAATATCAACATATCTTTTGCGGAGGATTTAGCTTACATACCCAATTTTGCCAAGATGTTTAAGGACCTTCTCTCCAACAAAGAAAAATTGATTGATATGCCTAACACTTCATTGAACGAACATTGTTCCACGGTGTTGTTGAAGACTTTACCTATCAAACTTGGTGATCTGGGCCGGTTCTTGATTCCATGTAATTTCCTAGGGGTAGAGAATTGCATGGCACTAGGAGACCTTTGTGCTAGCATAAATTTGATTCCTTTGTCGGTTTGGAAACAACTCTCTCTTCCCGAGCTTACACCTACTAGGATGACATTCGAATTAGCAAACAGTTCAATAGCTTATCCGGTAGGGATTGCAGAAGATGTTTTTGTAGGAGTTGATAAGTTCACATTCCCCGCGAATTTTGTAGTTGTTGACTATGACATGGACCCTAGAGTTCCCCTCATTTTAGGAAGACCTCTCTTAAGGACCGGTCGCACTCTTATTGATTTGGCGGAAGGGGAACTCATCATGAGGGTAAAGGATGAAAAAGTTGTGTTTAAGATGGGAAAACTAACTAAGAAATCTAAAGTGTGTGAAACCGTTAACATTGTGGATGTTATTGATGAAGTATGTGATGAACACTTCCATGAGGCTTGTAAGAGTAGTAATGAGGACATTCCACATGTTGAGACTGTAGCTTCCATTGCCCCTTCCTTAACTCCTTTTGGAGTAAGTGATTTTCTTTTGCAAGAATTTGAGGCAAGTTTAGGAGATGTGGAGTTACCATATGACGATTCTCCCACCGGTTGGGAAGAAGATATTCGTACCATTGAGAAACTTCTCAATGAAGATCATACTTCTCCACATACTCCTAAGGAAGTTACCAGTGATGATCCATCATTAGTAAAACCTTCTATTGAGAGTCCACCTACCTTAGAGCTTAAGGATCTTCCATCACACCTTGAGTATGCATTCTTAGAGGGAGAGGATAAATTACCCGTTATCATTGCTAAAGACTTAAAATATGATGAGAAGAAAAAGCTTATAGAAGTTCTAAAGAAGAACAAAAAGGTGATAGCTTGGAAAATATCTGACATAAGGGGGATTGGTCCTAATTTTTATACTCACAAAATCCTTATGGAGGATGATTACAAACCCGCCATCCAAAACCAAAGAAGGGTTAACCCAAAAATCCATGAAGTCATCAAAAAGGAAGTTATCAAACTACTTGATGCGGGTATGATTTATCCAATTTCCGACTCACCATGGGTTAGCCCGGTGCATTGTGTGCCTAAAAAGGGTGGAATCACCGTTGTTCCAAATGAAAACAACGAGTTGATTCCCACAAGACTTTTCAAGGGTTGGATAGTTTGTATTGATTATAGAAAGATTAATGATGCCATTAGGAAAGACCATTTTCCATTACCTTTCATGGACCAAATGCTATAACGCTTAGTAGGAAATGAATACTATTGCTTTCTTGATGGATTCTTGGGTAATTTCCAAATACCCATTGATCTAAAAGATCAAGAAAAGACCACATTCACTTGTCCCTATGGCACATTTGCTTACAAGAGAATGCCTTTTGGCTTCTGCAATGCCCCGGGCATATTTCAAAGGTGTATGATGGCAATCTTTCATGACATGATAGAGCACACAATGGAAGTGTTTATGGATGATTTCTTGGTGTTTGGATATTCATTCACTTTTTGTCTCTCCCATTTAGAACGAATGCTTAAAAGGTGTGAAGAAACACGTCTTGTTATAAATTGGGAGAAGTGCCATTTCATGGTCAAAGAAGGGATAGTTTTGGGGCATACGATATCTAAGAAAGGATTAGAAGTGGATCGTGCTAAAGTAGATGTTATTGTCAAACTTCCCCCACCTACTACGGTGAAAGGAGTTAGGAGCTTTTTGGTACATACAGGTTTCTATAGACGTTTTATCCAAGACTTTTCTAAAATAGCTAGACCCATGACCCATCTCTTAGAAAAAGAGGCTCCTTTCATATTCACACAAGAGTGTTTAGATTCTTTTGAGATCCTTAAAGAAAAGTTGACTAAGGCTCCAGTTTTGGTTTCACCAAATTAGGTTTTGCCTTTTCAACTCATGTGTGATGCTAGTGATTATGCCGTGCGGGCCGTTTTGGGGAAAAAGATTAATAAACACTTTCAACCTATACACTATGCTAGTAAGACAATGACGGGTGCTCAATTGCATTACACTACCACGAAAAAAAAATTGTTAGCCATTGTATATGCTTTTGAGAAATTCTGCCCATATCTTGTGCTTTCAAAGACCATAGTGTATACGGACCATTCCTCTCTCAAATACCTTATGACAAAGCAAGATGCTAAGCCTAGATTATTGATATGGGTTTTGTTGCTCCAAGAGTTTTCCATAGAAATTCGTGATAAGAAAGGAGCCGAGAATTTAGCAGTGGATCAATTGAGTAGACTTGGGCATCCTTTTCAAGGATAATTGCCTCATAAGGAAATAAATAAATCCTTTCCACTTGAGGAACTCATGTGTATCTCTTCACAAGAGGATGCCACCCCTTGGTTTGCGGATATTGCAAACTATCTTGTGGGGGATGTGCTAATTGAGGGTCTCACTTCCCAACAAAAGAAAAAGTTTCTCAAGGAAGCTAAATATTACTTTTGGGATGACCCTTACCTCTTTAGGCAACGTGTGGACCAAATCATAAGACGTTGTGTAGATGGCCTCAAAGCATTTAAGATATTAGAAGCTTGCCATAAGGGACCCATGGGGGGCCATTTTGGGCCTAATTACACGGCTAAAAAAGTCTTTGATTCGGGTTACTATTGGCCATCCATTTACAAAGATTCCCAAGAGATGGTGAAATATTGTGATGTTTGTCAAAGACAAGGAAAATTAATCAAAGAGGTGAGATGCCACAAAATTTTATACAAGAATGTGAGATATTTGATGTATGGGGCATAGATTTTATGGCACCTTTTCCATCTTCTAAGGGGAATAAGTACATACTCGTAGCGATGGATTATGTTTCTAAGTGGGTTGAGGCTAAGGCCTTGCCTACAAATGATGCTCGAGTTGTAGTGAAATTCTTGAAGCAATTATTTGCTAGATTTGGTGTACCTCGTGCCATTATAAGTGATCGTGGGACTCATTTTTGTAATGATCAAATTACAAGAGTCATGAATAAGTATGGCGTTAACCATAGACTTTCTACCGCGTATCACCCACAAACCAATGGGCAAACCGAGGTCACAAATCGTGGTTTAAAGAGAATTTTGGAATATAGGGTGGGAGAGCATCGAGCTTCTTGGTCGGATAATCTTGATGATGCATTGTGGGCTTTTTGAACCGCTTTTAAAACACCAATAGGTTGCACACCTTATAGACTTTTCTATGGAAAAGCATGCCACCTCCCATTCGAGTTAGAACACAAGGCTTCATGGGCTCTTAAGTGGGCTAACTTTGATCTTAATCAAGCCGGTTCACATAGGAAAGAACAACTTAATGAGATGAATGAGCTTAGAACCGATGCCTATGAAAACTCCTTGCTTTACAAAGAAAAGACTAAGCATTTGCATGATGCTAAGATTAAAAACCTTGAGTTCAAAGTTGGAGAGTTGGTTTTACTCTATAACTCACGGTTGAAACTTTTTGCAGGCAAGCTTAAGTCACGATGGTCCGGTCCATTCACTATTGCTCAAGTATATCCATATGGGACTATTGAGTTGTCTCAACCAAATGGCCTAAATTTCAATGTGAATGGTCATCGTGTGAAGCATTACTTTGGGGAGGACATTTCCGTTGAAATGGTCCAAGAGACCCCTAATTTCCCCATAAATTAATTCACTGTAGGAAGAGTCGAGCTAGTGACTCCTTAAATCAAGCATGAATAACAAAGGTTAGATCATTTAGACTAGAGTGTGGTAGGATAGGAATAAATGGTAATATAATAGAGATGAAGTGTAGGGGGTGCCTATCTTTTTTCTTCTTGGTGTTTGTAGAGTTGCTCTCTGTCTCATTTCATGTATTGGAGCTTATGGAGGAGGCCATTGTATCGGGTTCACTTTGATACTTTTGTGATTCAAAATTGACTCTTAATAATGTCTAACATGAATTCACTTTAGTAGAACTTTCCTTAGCTTGAGTTAAGCAAAGTTATCAATGTCATAATCTTAAGTGTAGGGGTCTTCTATCTAAGTGACCTTACCTAGAACATTGCCTTGCCTTCATGATAATTGGGAAATTAATATTTCAACATTTTTCAAATTTTTGATCTACTTTGGCCACCAAAAATATGCATTCATAATTTTTGCATTAATCATTTTTCATTTGCATAACACATTTGCATTGTATATATTTCTTCTTTTATTTTTATCAAAAATATATAAAAAGGAAAAAATATAATAAAGGATATGGTTTAACAAATTAGACTTCTTTGACATATTAGGCCCGCCATGAATATTTTGACTCAACCCGAGTTTGCTTATCTAAGCTTACTCTGGCTAGTATCCTTAACCATTTAGACCTTTATTGGTTTATTAGGCTAAGCATCCACGAGTCTTATTATTTGAGATTTGAAACTGTAAAGAACGAGAAATGATAGAGTTTGAAGTAAGTGTAAAGGGCTAGATAAACCTCATATTAATTACGTGTGGCTTTTATATCCCCTTTCGTAACCTTTACTTTCTTGTCAACGTATTTATATATTGTTAATAAATAATCAAGAACAGTTTTAATCGGTTTGTAGTCTCTTATGCATTTTTGACTAATCATTCGTGGTTGGTATAAGTACGTCTTAAGATTCTAAGTTAGAACATTTTATGTGTACTAGACTTATGTCATACTTAATACTTAGCGAGTGTTTTTCCTTTTATTCTTTTCAAATTTTCTTTGTGAGGAATAAAGAAAAATAAGAGCGGCTTGTAAAAAAAATGAGTGGTTAGAAAAAAAAAGAAAAAAAAGGAAAAAAGAAAAATAATAATTATACAAGACTCCCAAAAGGGGCAGTGAAGTTTTAATTATAGTAGCTATTAAATTCCAATATTACTCTCACAAGGATTGCGGGGATTTAATAGTTGATCCAATCCAATATTACCTTGACGGGTTGCGGGATTGAAGATCCAAGGTCTCAAAAAGGCGGCGGATATAAATTATTGCGTGAGTTTTATTTTTCTTTTCTTAGCGAGTGTGTAGCTACTTATTAATGCATGGCATAATGACCTTACACATAAGGCGAATGACTTATTATTTTGGGTCGGACTTATATAAATTATGGGCGTTTTTTCGAGTAATGGATAAGATGCATGGTTACTTAGGATTAAAACCGTGCTTTCTTATTTTCAGATTTTACACTTCTTATATTTCACGCTTTAAATAATGACAAATTTGCTCAAAAGTAATTTGCTCAAATTATAACCGATCTTAGATGCATAATAAGTGGGGGTATAACGGTAACACAATTAATTTGTATGAATAAGTCGATGCACTTTCACTTATGAATAACAATGATCTCGTTTTTAAGCTTGGTATGGGGAAAGTGAAACTTAAGGATGATAAATATTCATGGTACAAAAGCCCTAATCAAATTTATTGAGTTCTTTATGAGTTATTTCCATCAAATCATTTCAAGAAAAATACAAAAATACATAAATAGAATTTTTTTCCTTGCATTACATTGTAAAAAGCAAAATCATGCATCATATAGTGTAGCATAGTGTAAAAGCATTTTATCTTGGCCAAGGTGGATTAATTATGAGAAAAATGTAATTTAAAGCTTTGGAATATGACCTTGCATGAGGTCATGGCAATGATCAAGTGTAGGGGATTTGATATGAGTGAAATCTCATATCAATTATTACATATTAAACCCTAAAACACAAAGAAAAATACCAGATTCTATGTATAAAAGCAGTATTATGGGGTATTCTTTGTTGTTTGTGCTTTTGTAGGCAAAAAGATACAAATTTGATGCAAACACGGATCCCAAGGCATTTATATTGAAGAAAAGACAAAAGAAGGACTCAAGATGACAAGTCTACAAAGTCAATGGACCTATCTTGCCAAACTGCCAAAGTTAAAGGACTTAAAGTGCAAAATCAACAAAGTCAAATCAAGTCAAAGGACATTTAATGAGCTGTTTGGCATTAAATAGAGTATCACAACAGTATTCTCCACTCACCACGCTAGAGCCAATCAAATTTCTCCATTATATATCACACGGATCACACTATTCTTATGGATAGTGATCCGTGTGATAATTATCCAGCCAATCCAAGGGCGACACGTGTCACTCATCATTTTTCAAGAATTCAGAACGTGATTAAGGCCATTTCAGAAGATACGTTCAAAATGAAAAATGATTGTTATTGAGAGACGAATGCAACCCAACGCTCCAATTAACAATTCATCCATTGAAGAAAAATTGCCCAAATTTGTGAAGAAAACGTAATTATCAATTATGCAGAATTGGACACTTGGCATTCTCTTATTCGAAAAGACATGTCAGAGACCTCACCAACACTTCATCTTAGCTCTATAAATACCCATGTATAACTTTCATTTGTGGTAGTAGTTTAAAGTGTGAAATCACACACACTTTAGATAATTCTTCCACTATGTTTTTCTTTCAGTAGTTCAACTTCTAAGAGTGATAGAAAACCACTCTTAGATAGTTTGTTAAGTAGTTATAACCACTTTTGTAACCATAAACTCCATTAATAAACTCAATTTCACTGATTCAACTCTCAATTCCCTCAATTACTACTACATTACTGTTCATTCATGGATTATGTTGTTCAAGATTGAACAATAGAGTTTGTTAGTGGGTTTTGGAAGCTGTTAGTTGTGATTAGTCCTTGTTGCAGTCTAGTTCTAGCCAGAATTCATTCCAGGCCTGTAGCAGATCAATCATGATGGTCAATGGTGATGGATGGTGTTTTGGTGATTGCTGAGTATTGATAAGGTATAGATAAGATCATAAGTGAGCTTAGCGCCATTTCTCCATCAAAGGATGCAACATTGGCTAAAAAGTGCAAGACGGATTTACTTTTCCTCTAAAATGTCTCTGCATGCTATTTTTCTAGTATTAGTGTAGAATTGTTTGCTATTGCCTGCTAAATGATCTTAGTTATCTTGCAGATATGTTTTGCTAGTTGATAGCTTAATTCTGTTAGTTTAATCAACTTTGCTTATTCATAAAATCTGTTATATCAGTAAGTAGTGTTTCGTTGAATGCCAAATCTTTTATTCAGTTTGTGAAATTGGTTAAAAAGAGTTGTTATACACTTACAAACTGATAACAAGTGATTTTGCAAAGGTAGAAAGTCAAACCAATTGTCAACCAGGCAAAAGGTCATAAAAACTATGGGTTAATGATATAAGCCTAAAACATGCCAACTTCAAACCAGCATAACTAGATCAATTCTTGGATTCAGATTGTGATTTCTGGTTCTATAGATAGTTTAACATCCTAACTTCAAGATTCTATAAGCTACATTACACAGTTCTCAGAATTCAGTGAGTCCTAATTTTTTCATAAAAGTCTTAATGTTCTTTCACAAATTAGCTTCAAGATTCTAACATCCTGGCTTATTCTTTTCATAAAAGTCCTAATTTTATTTCATAAATTAGCTTAACAAGTCATAAAAAGCTGTTTGGACTTTGGTCAAAGTTGGTCAACTTTGGTCAATGCTAGTCAACATAAGCTCATTTTGGCTTATTGGCTTTTCTGGCTTATTTCTTGGATGAATTTCAGATTTTCTTGGATAGGTGTCTTTTTTTAGCCTCTTAATCAGATTTTGACAATTTTAGGCCTTGTGCTTATTCCAATAAGCCTGTCTCTTAAAAGTAGCTTATTACAAAAGTGCATATTAGAGTTTTAGTTAACTTCAGCTGATTTCCTTGAAACTAGCTAAGTCATTTTGAATTTGCAAACTTTTGAAACAAATTTCAGCTTATTTGGTGCACTAAAACTCAAGATACAACTTAATAATTGATAAGCCCCGTTTTCTTATCAAAAAGTTTTAGAAATTGAAATTTAGTCCCTAAAATTTAGGAAAGTTTACACTTTGTTTTAACTGGTTAAAAAGTGTTAGGCTTTGCAAGTTAGTTCCCTGATCTTGTTAGTTTGTTACAAATTCAGTTACTATTTTGTTATTTTTGGTTAAAATTGGTTAGCAATTGGTTAATTTTACCTTTTCAGTCCTTTAGCTTTCCAATTTTACATTTTCAGTCCCTCTACTTTCATATACTTGACATGTTTGGCATTTTTTACTAATTGTGCATTAATTGGTTGTATATTTAGCATAATACTTGGTAAGTGCAATATGTTTTTAGACTAGTATGGTTACGTAGAGATATTATTTTTACCTTTTTGCGTGTTTAGTGATAATAAGACCTAGATACCATAACTTTTACTAATCAAACACCAAAAACAATTAGTTAACTTGATTTCTCTCGATCATTCAATTCGTAAAGATATCAAGAAAAACGAACTTAAAAAATGAAATATTACTACTGAAGAATCTAAAGATCTTTCAAACTTGTCATTGGATGAGCTCATCGGGAATCTCAATGTGTATGAGATGGTGATGGAAAAAGACTCCAAAATCATTAAAGGATAGAAAGAAAAACAAAGGTCAATGGCGTTGAAAGCTAGAGTTGAATCTAGTGATGATGAAGAGTCCGATAGCGATGACGAAGAATATGCCATGGCCGTACGTGACTTCAAGAAAATTTTCAAAAGGCGAGGAAGATTTGTAAAGAAACCATTTGACAACAAAAAGACACCTCGTAAGCCAAAGATGAAATAAAATGTTTCCAGTGTGGTGATCTGAATCACTTCATTGGTAATTGTCCAAAGTCAAAGCCAAAGACACAAAGAGATTTCGGGGTGGAGCATGGAGTGCAAGTGACGATGAAGGAGACGACTCCATAAAGGAAGAGCTAGCACTTATGGCACATGAAACAAATGAGGTACATTCTGACACTTTTTATTACTCCTCTTCATTAGATGATGACACCTTACAAATTGAATATAAAAGATGTGTGAATTAAGTCTTAAAACCATAAACAAAAATAAAATTTTGAAAACCAAAAATGAAAGTTTAGAAAACGATGTTTATGAACAAAAGGCTAAATTATAAAGACTAGAACGGGGTAAATCATCAAAAGATAAATGTGAAACATGTCATGAACTCACTCTCGAAATTGAAAAACATAAAGCTAATAAGGAGGCGTTAACCAAACAAAACTTAAAATTTCTAAAGTTGAACTTTCCTTATACGTTGACAAGTCAACTGGCCACGTTGCACTCTTACTATGCTGACAAACCTTTCCCGACGACAAATCGCCAGGAAGATTCTTGACTTTTTTTTGAAAAGTCAAACGAGATCCTTGACTTTTTTTGAAAAGTGAAACGGGCTCTTCTTTTCCTCGGCGACATGTCGTTGGGAAAGTTCAATATGTTTCTTTTATGCAGCCTGCACAGCATGCTATTTCCAGATTTTTTTGAATTTTTCGGAAAAATATACCAAAACTTGGGAACACAATCGGATATAAAACATCGACCAAGCTAGTACCAAAACACAGTACCATATAACAGATCGATCGATCATCTCAATACAAATACATCAAGTCGATACAAATACATCACAACTTGGGTACAAATACAAATACATTGGTTCCTAGTTACAATTCGGGTTATAATTATTCAACATGCATGTTAAGATAGAAAAAACGAGAAATACTAACCATTGGTGCCATTATTCTCGTAATTATGAAGCCCGCGTCACTCCCGTTGCCGCCCGTACCACTCCCACTAGCACCACCCGACTCGTATTGTCCGAACGCATCGAACAAAAACTTTTACCTTTAAATGTGCAATTTACTCGATTTTATTCCCTTTTTAATTTTATAACCATTTTGTCATTCATAAAATACAAAAAATGCTAGAAAATGATAATAAAATACATAAATACATAAAAAAAATGCAATAAAATCGAGTAAAATTCAGAAAAGCAAAAAAAATGTATTCGAATTTCGATATACATAGAGAAGGAAGTCGTGACAACTAATTATCGAGCCGTTAGCTTTAATAAAAGATATTGAATATAAAAAATAATTGGGTGAGATTGCTAATAATCCTCGTAGTAATCTATATGTTAGTATAAATACTACAATATATTATCGAAAAAAAATCAGACCCTAAATAAATCAATTGATCATCTTAACCCTAAATGTAGATCAGGTTTTGAGACCAATTAGAGTATTAGACACACGCACTTTTTTCATCCATCTTCTCCAGGTACGATTTTTCTCTTCTTTAATTAAACCTTCGCTAGCAAACTCATTATTGTAACACATGGAAGAGGAGCAACGTCGACTTAATATCTTAGAATACCTAGCACCAGCTTTTAACGACACAGACTACTACGAAAGACGCTTCAAACTACGACTATCTGCCGTCTCCATAAACCCTACATATCCCCTAATCCTTCTCCATCGTATAGCTGAACCATCCCTCCACGAAGATGTCCGCGAAGACACTCACATTAAGTTAAACAAGTATCTTAAAAAACATTGGAAACCATCATCAGTACTTACGGGTACTATACGTAAAGATATTAAACAACAAGTTAAAGTACTATTAGTTCCTTTAATAGTAGCTGAAAACCCTAAGATTCAAGCTCTTGCTATAGAATCCATACATATAATAGGGAAGGAATATGTGTTTTTCGCGGAATGGACAGCTTTGCTATCCGAGCTTCGTTCAAGGCTTGAACTGGCTGTTCATGCGAATGAGTTTTCTTCTGTCGTTGCGATTCTCCGTTCTGTTAAATCGTTGTTTTCGGATAAGTACGTGTGTATTTGTCCTTTTTGGGGTCTTTGGAAACACTGTTTAGAAAATTTTGCTGAAGCTTTGCTGAGTACGGTTTGGAGTATATCTAGGAAGATAAACGATGTTGACGTGCCAGTTGAGGGTTTACGGTTGCTAGTTGAGGCGCAAAGGGTTTGTTTTAGGATATTTGATTCGTTGCAGCATTTTAATAAGGAAATTTTTTGGGTCTTGCCTGAGGGTTTTGGTTTTGAGGATTATATAGATAAGTGGATGAACGAGTTTAAGAAGTGCCTGACGGTGAGGTATCAAGGTGTTGAGGATAGTAGTGTTGATGAGCTTCGTGTGGCTGTTCTTGGTATCCTAAGATCCATGTATGATAACAAGGGGTTGTTGGAGAAGTACGCAAGCGGGTTTGTTGATGTTGTTTGTAGTATGCTTCTAACTGAAAAAAGAACGTCTATCCAGTTGTTTGCCACTTCTATTTCTTTTTTGAGTCGTGTAGGCCAAAGTGAGTTGCACCATACATTGTTTTCTAGGTATGAAACGTTGCAGCAAATTGCTGATGGTATTCTTTTTCCAAATATAATGTTAACGGGGGAGGATGAAGAGTTGTTTGTGACAAATTATGTCGAGTTTATTAACAGATCAGATATCCTTTCTGACCTTGATACAAGGAGAAATGTTGCTTGTTTCTTTTTCAAAGAAATTGCTTTTTTTCACAAAGAAAATATCACTGATCAAAAGGTTAAATCGCATATTGTCTCTTGTTTGGCATTGTTTGCTGAAAATCCAACTGCTAATTGGAGATATAAAGAATGTGCAATTTACTTGGTTTACTCACTTGGTAATAAAGTTGCTGATGTCGAAAGTTTCTTTAGATTATATATTGTGCCGGAGTTGGAAAGCCAAGATGTTAATACCTTCCCAATGTTGAAAGCGGCTTCACTGAAGTTTCTCACCACATTTCATCAGGAAATTCCTAAACAGCTTGTCATAGCTCATGTTGATAATGTGGCCCGGTTTTTAACTTCAGATTTTGATGCGGTTCATTTTTATGCTGCGGATTGTATCTATGAGGTTTTGCTTGTAAATGTTGACGAGCAAGAAACATATCTTGAAGACGATGTTATGGTACAATACATGAATCGCATATGGGCTTCTTTGTTTAATCATCTCCAAAATTGCAGACCCTCGCATCGATTTGTTATTTGTCTGATCACATTTATGTCTCGTTTTCTGGTCACAAATGGTGTACAAACTCTTGTGGACTCAATAAATTCTCTCCGGGCGAATTATTTTGATGATTTTTTGGCTAAGTTTTGGATACCTAATGTTAAGACTATAACCGGCACCTACTTAGAGGTTAGTGTGAGTGTAGTTGCATCAAGTGAGCTACTTTGTGAATCCCCGTTACTGTTGGATCCTGCAGCTGAGGTGCTTTGGGGAAAGTTGCTCGATGGAATTGTTACTCTGCTCTCGCAGCTAGAGGATGATATACCACATTTTCAAATTCAAGATCCATTAAAGGGAATTAAGGATCCAAAACACTTTTTGCTGACTTCTTTGGCAAATCTTTCTTCTCAATTTCGTGGTAGATTCCCACCGATTATCATTAGATACCTTTCGTCTACTAATCAAGCTACACTTCTTCAGCTATGCAACTCCTACAATCTCAGCATAGTATGAAAAACAGTTGTTTCAAGGTAAGATTTTATTTTTTGTTCGTCTTCGGTCTTAGCTGTATGTGCTGCTTTGATCCAATAAGAAGTTACATTTGCTGCTGGTCCTTCTTTCTCGAACTATTTCGAACTCATTAAGGTGTTCAAATAGTGAACAAATATGTATTTAGGAACTCGTAAAGCAACTAAGTTATCTATTTTTAAATAAATCAAAGAAAACATTACGGTGACGTCTCAAATAGCATGATTTGAGAAGTTGATACTTTGACTAGCACGATGATACTTACTAGTTACTATATCTACCCTTAAGTTATAGTCTGTAATGTGCGAGTATTCTAATGCACCTTCATGTTACTTGCAGATTTCATCAAACTGTAGAAGGTGACAAGTTCTCAGCTGCACAAATCTCGTGCTACAGATTTTTGTTTCAGATTTCTTTTCTATATCTTATTGAAAGTAGAATCTCGCGGTGAAAATTTTATATCAGTTACAAGTTTTGCTTTCCATACAGATTTTGTAAAGTTCTTTTCTTTCCCATCAAAAATACAATTTAGCGAAGAACTCTTTAAAATGCAAAATGTGAACTTGGTCTGTCTACTATTACTGTCAAATAGGTGACTTGTTTCGCTTATGTAACCTACAGAAATCAGGTTTGAATCACGTAAATGGTTTACTTATAGCATAAAAAGGGATTAATCAAGTATTGAAGCACAAGAAATATGGTCTTCAACAATAAAAAGAAGTGATACGGGTGAGTTTTGTGATCGATTAAGATTTAAGACAGCTAATGTATATTCTCAAGACAGTAGAAAATGTATTATATATAGTGATTAATAACTTAAGCATATACACCATCCGTCCAATAATTTTAGTGCATAAAAAAACACACAGCTTATGAGAAGAATATTTTTATAACTTTCTCTCTTACTTTTTCCACAATAACAGTTTTACCTTTAATTATTTAACAAAAAACTTCTTTAAAGTTTGTTATTATTACCTCAAGTGAGGATAATGCGGTGAAATTAATCTAAACTCTCTATCTTTTTTTGAATACAATCTTATCAAATAACATGTTACGTTTAGGAAGTTCGGAACCAAAGATCGTCTCGTTGCGAAAATTCCATAAAGACCAAATGACGACACCGCTAATCACCTCTATAATATCTTTCTTTCTTTGATGACATTTGAAGATCCTCGAGCCAATTATACAACTCACGAAGGTTAGGAAAGGTAGGAGGAAGGAGATCCAGCCATTTAGAAGTGGACGATTAATTTAGGACAACCAAAATAGAAACTTGGACTATAATTATGGGAAGGAAGGGTACTTATTTTGGACGGAAAAACAAATTTTCATGAGGAGTTGCTTATGTCACTCGATGTTACTTATCTATTGTTAAATCACAATTAGTTTAATACAATATCATATTCTATATAAAATCATTAATCAACGGATAGAGTAAAATGCAAAATGCATCTTTTAGATTTTCGAAATGACCGTTTCACGTTGTTGCCTCATTTTTCGTGTAGTTTCATCCATCCATTAGTGAAACTAGACGAGTTTCAGAGCATTGTGGCGGTAAATTTTTAGCGACTGATAATTCACTATACATGATATTATGGTTAGTGTTTTGTGTCTTTCGATAACGTTATTCTAAGCAGCATTAGTCGATTTCGATTATAATGATAAAAGATTGAAGCATCGTATCTAATAGCAAAATGTTGCGTATAGCGACGAGAATTTAAAGTTTTTGACAAAAACATCCAAAGTTCATAAAAACAGCCTTAAATAATACCATTGTTATTTCATTAAAACAACCTCATAAAATGTTGGCATCAATGGGTTAGTAGTTTGGGTTAGTCCATTATAATCAGATTTCTACTTACTAGAAAGTTAAGTTTTAATCTAACCCATGGTAAA
The DNA here is from genome assembly GCA_025667525.1 of Glebionis coronaria. Lineage (NCBI taxonomy): Eukaryota > Viridiplantae > Streptophyta > Magnoliopsida > Asterales > Asteraceae > Glebionis > Glebionis coronaria. Next base: position 74,623 of record JANFOE010001161.1, read on the forward strand.
CTAATGTAAAATAAAGCATTTTAAGTAATGACTAAAATGCACAAAATTTTTCCAACGTTTAACTCTTATTAAGTAAAGATTTATATTCTATTGTATGCGAAAATACAATAGGGATTGAATAACAATGTGTTGTATGTGATCTCCTCACTAACAAATCATATTAATCCTAATAATTAATTGACTTGACGATAAAGAAAAACAATGAGTTTATAACACAAGTGTTTATTGTATTTGAAGGAGAGAATATGTTTGTGAATGTATAAACATTTAATGCACAAACTTATTCTATACCTTTACAATGAAGACTGTTTATAGACCTAAGGTATTGGATATGACAAGGAATTGCCATGTGCAGTTCCTCTTACATCGTTACTGGTACTAAGGTATATTTTTTCTATACATATTCTAAGTATGAGGATAATTCCCTTTACAAATGTCAATACCCTTGTCTATCCCTAAGGGTAAGTTTGATATTGCGTGTTGTCTTTTGATCTTATCTACTTCGAACTTATCCCACCCATTCTTTAGTCTTCATAGTTCTTTAGGTTTTCATCAAAATTGAGGAGATCGTATGAGACTGAGTGATTTTATTGCCATAACTTACTGAATCTATCACCTTTTTCTTTGTCTCAGGTACATCATTCACCGAGTTCCATCTGATTGAATTCTCTTTTCTTTCTCTTAGACTCAGGCTGGAAATCTTGAAGGAAACTCACTGAGTGACTATCCACTAAGTGACCTTATAGTGTTCAAGAATATTTAAACTTAGGCTATTTGTTATTCAAATCCGTAGGTGAGATCATTAAGCACTAAATTGACGTAACAATCTCCTCCTATTTGGATATTAAAATAGCCTAAGTTATTTTTATTATAATAAACAAATATGGTTTCTTCTTATACTAAAAAAAAATAAAGTGACGAGAGCTTGATAAAACATAAGTAATTTTTTCATTGATTATTTATGTTGCCCTATTAGTATAGTACAAGATAAAGCTAATATTATAAAGTACTTTCAAGGATCAGAGTCTTATGGATTCCATCTTTACTTTCTTTGTTAACATCAACATATCTTTATCTGGTCTCTTGCTAATCAACTCCACGAGCTTCTCAGAAAATCTCATGTTCTCTCTAACTGAAAGTGTGTAGCCATTGCAAGATAGATCAGAAGAGCCTCAATGGTTACCGTATGAATATCGTTCATCATTTGAAATGATTTTTCACCAAATACATCAATGAAAAGGATACCTCATTCAGGTTCTTCAATAACCATTCCATTTACAAAGGGTACATTTTCAAGAAGTGATATGTTACATTCTAAACCAGGAAACTTGATTTCATGCTCCAGCTTGATCCTTTTTCTATTTATGCTTTTTGCTTGAGATGGATCTTGTTAAGCCAGTAGAAGATCTTTAGTAATCCTAAGTTGTTTCTTGATTTATTTTAGCCTAGTATACTTTTTGCTCAAAGACTTTATTAGATCAGGATTACACTTGTTGGACTTTATCTTGATGATCCTTCCCAATTCATCCCATTTACTAAGACTTAATCACTAAACTTGAAGGGTGTTCGAACCTCAAAGTTTCTTTCATCCTTATTCCTATAAACTTCCATGGCAATAGGCTTGTAGTTAAGACTAATTTTGATGTTGGTGATGGGCTCAATTCGTCTTCTTTCAGTGGTGATCCAGACGTACTAATTATACAATTTATTCTTGTGGTTACTACTTTGTCATTTCCTTTTCAACATGGATTCTTGAATGGCTTTCAGTTCTTCTTCTTGTTTATTAATAAATTCTCTACCACCTTCCATGTTTTGAAGCTTCTTAGGATCATCACCAACATCCTTTACAAACTCAGTAGAGACATTCAGTACTGCAACTTCATCGATCTTGCTGGCTTCTTTCAGCTTGATCCTTTCCCTTTTATCCATGTGATCTTGAATTGGTTGTTCAGTTAGTTAATACATGGTTCCATTTATTTCATATGGAATGATAATTAGAGCATCATGATCAATTCAAACTCCCCTTGAACCCTTGACTAACTTTAGTGGTTGAACCTCTATCTCATTGGCAACGCCTTTGCCTTTGTCAACACTTGAAGTAATGATTGGTTCTTAAGTGATTAGAGCTTGAGTAATGTTAGTGAGAGTACTTGATGTTGTTGGCATGACCTTTTGTTATTACGATAGGTTGAGTGTATTGAGGTTTACGTTCAACACTTTGGGTTCTTTAGGAACTTCTATCTCTATATTAACTATTGAGATTTTTGGCTTGTCATGGTCCTTTGTAGACAATGGTTCCAGCCCCTTATGTGAGAATGAGCTTCTATTCTAGTAAGTAGCTTTTGAGTTGTTTTCTTCCCCCAAAAGTTGGTCAACCCATTTCAAAGATGGTGACTTTTGGGAGCTTTATGGATACTAGGCGGCGAAGGTGAGAACCCCCTTGTATGCATGAAACATCTTAGTCATCATCTCATTCATAATGCCCATATCAACTTTGATGATTGCGACACCGGACTAGATGATGGGTTTAGTGTTTTCCAAGGTACCAATCCTTTTCCTTAGGCGAGGGATGTCGGAGTCTCTTATTCTCTTTACAATCTTAGTCTAATTTTTTAAGTTCTTAATGTATCCTTCATCAACCTGACTGATCTTATATCCACCCTCATGATCAGTTTTAAGAGACTCAAAGATTTCAGAACATTAAGTTTTTACTTCACCAAGAGCAGTTTGATGAGCATCTAACTTGGGGAGCACTTATGACATTTTATCATTCTTGAGTAAATCAATGAGCAGACCTAATTTACTATAAGCCTCAATATTTGAAGAAAAAACTTTTTCCAAGGTTGTCTTCAATGTCACATTCTCTTGAAGGGTTTTCAAAGTTTGATCAAGAGATTTTTAAGCTTGGTCCTGACGGGCGTATGATTTTTTTTGAAATCACTAATGAACTCCATTTTATTATCGGTGGTGTCCCTAATGTCCTTATGATTCTCAACATGCTTTCCTACATACTTAGCCAGTTCTTTGATAAGTTGAAGGGCCTTAGAAGAAAGACCCTCATGCTTAACAACCGCATCCTTAACCAACTTGTCATAAAGGTGTTGGAAGACACCTTAAAGTCTGAAACAACACCTTCTCAATTATAGGAATAATAAACTGGCTGAAAGGATCTTACTTCTCAAGTTCCTTAGAGGAAGTTTCATTTGTTTCCTTAGTGGTGGGCTTTTTTGTTAATGCCTTAAGGGAGGGCATCTTCCTAGGGGTTGCCTCTCGGGAGGGCGTCTTCTTAGAAGTTGCCTCTTGGGAGGGCTTTGGTGATACCTCAGGGGAGGACTCAACATGGGAAGGTGAGGGATGCATTTTGGTAATTTCTTCCTGAGGTTGGGGAGGTTTTTGAGTTAAGTTATCAGTTTTCATGTCATCCTAAGCATCAAGAAGCTATTAATCATCACTGAAACCTTAGACTTGGTTATCTTGATTACAGTGAATCAATAGGTCTTGATAATCTCATAAGGTTAGTGCTAAAGCTTGGTCATCCAGCTCCCCTTCATTAGAAGGTTTTCCTTTGTTTTGGTCAATCCCTAAGGTGACAATCCTGAGACTTAGGTTTATCTTTAGCCTTAATCATGAGTTTAATTACAAATTAAGCACATATGCATTCATTAACTTACAATTTGAAGTTATCTCGAGTGTCAAAAGTTACAACTAAACTATATTATTTGCATTAGACTAGGAATGAGTCTATATGAGTTTATTTAATCATGTGATCATCAAGTAGGGGTTATAATGCAAGATCAGTCATTATACTTGCATGATTTCAAGATTTGGTCATAAATGAGTCGAGTGTCCATTCTTTCACCTTGTGATCACAAGAAAAATCTAAAAGCCACAACAAGAGTTTTATACTTCATTTATTTACTTTACAAACCTTAGAAAATGCAATTGAGTTTGTACAAACTTAGTTTCACGATTTCATATGGAATCATGGTATAATCATTCACACAACTTAAAAACCCATTCACTATATATGTAAGCCCTAGATACCATTTATTATTCACCCAAACACCCATGTACTCTATGTAAACCTTAAATAACATATAACATTCATTCTAAAACCCTAGAAACAAATTAGATACATCCTACAAGCCCTAAACAAATTTAATTCAATCATTTAACCTTATTTCTAATCATTATCATTTATTAACCATCACATTCATAAAATTCATTTATAAAAACATAGAAACTCATTCCTACACTTTTAAAACCCTAGAACTAAATTACTTTTTAATCTAAACCTAATTACTGCTTAAACAAATAACTACACACTTAAACTTAATCCCCTAAACTGAACTAAGCACCCTAATCTAGCCTTAAGGTAATTCGGCCCAAAGACAATGAAAAACAAGGAAACCTTTGATACGACCAAGAGTCCATAGCTAATTAAATCCAATACTTTTACAAAGCCGACTACCACCTTATTAAACTCAAACCTGTACCCCCTATAGCTGTAAAACATAAATCGTCCTTGTATGTAGCTCTACTGCAAACAAACCAAACTTCAATTCATGATCAAGAATTGGATATTCCTTCTAGTTTAAAGATGTTCCATCCCTCATATTACCTGCCATGTAAATAAGACTTTCCCAAGCAAGACTTCCAACACTATTTTACCTACCATGAGACTCTATTTGGTTGAGATTCAAGCTTATATACCACTTACTCTTCACATGAAAACTCACATAGTAAATACTCCTAGAAACTCTCCTAAACTTTCTCTTGGTTTCCTTCTTATTTCCGAGACAATACCAGCTTCATACACTTTTAATCTTCACTATAACATAATTCTATGATCATAATCATGATGCACCTAACCTAGCTTTATCAAGTGTAATCACAAAGAAACCATTGTCATTCTAAAAACTTTTATTCGATTCTTGTTACACTTGAAAACACACAATCCACACAAACCCTTATCATTGTTATAACACTATGGTGGTGATCATAAGACGTGTGCACAGAGCTTGTTAGAAGGGTGTTCAAAGACTATTCGGGTTATCCACGTGGTTGTGCAAGAGTGTTGTTGTAAATGTGTGAAGAAGGGTATTAGCGTTTCATTAGGATCATTGGTTTTGGTTAGGTTTAGTGTTTGATTATTGCATCTTCATTACACACCATTGCGAGCAAACTATCTTTTCTCTAATATCAGTTTATACATGTATTCTATGCTAGTTCTTGACACCAATAGTCTCGTGGTTTTCATAATGAAGTGATAATACAAATTGACATAAGCTTGATTATTTTTCCACGACATTATGAGTGCAACACTTGGTTATAATTGTAACTAATTCAAAATGGATTTAAACTATGTTAGTGACTAGCTTGAGAGGATTTATAAGCTATAAGAGGGGTAGGTTTGATTGTGAAAACAAAAATGATACAATTATTATTATTTTAAACACTTGGCACAAATCTCGAGGAGGATATTCCCTTATTTTTTTGAGTAAAAACATTAAAATTATACGTCAGAAGGATTCAATGGCTTTTAGAATCACACAAAACGGATCTATAACGAAGCGATAAATTTAAAACGAAAATCTATGATTAAATGATTAATTTTTTCAAGATGTAAAAATCATCGTTTGGAACTATTTTGTTCTGTTTAGCCATGTTTAGGCATTATTTCGAGCCTGTTGGAGTCCGAATGGGGAAATTTTAATCAATGACATATTTAAATATCACATTGCCTAATTTCCAAAACAGTTGGTCGTTTAGTCTAAAGTTAAGCGAGTAGTAAGATAGAGATCTTTAAATATTATGAAAAAACACCATGTCTAGTGTAATTTAGCAATTTTTCCGAAACTTGGACATTGATTTTCACCCCTATTAGAGTATGGATTTGGCTATTGGTCATAGAATAAAAGTGTTTCTTTCTAGGTAATTCAGCTAGATTATAAGTTGCATAAGCTAATTTGTATTTTTGAGTTAGTTTTGGACTGTCAAACATGACCCGTTTGACACTTTTGAAATTTCTAAAATGTTAAATTTTGTTATAAAACTTGTTTAAAAGACGTAAATAGTTTAGAAAAGTGAAAACACAATATTAGTTGACGGTAACAAGAGTTTAGGTATTTGCATACGCATTTACATATTCATGTGCATTTACTAAGTCGAGAATCTTATCATATAGGTTATGGATAAATTATTGTATCGTCTTTCGTGCCACATCATATTTGATTGTATCTTGCTATTTCATTGAGGCAAGTTTCATGGCACTACCTTTTAACTTGTTTTATTCATGTTTGGGGGTAAGAACATTGCTTGATTTCAATAATGAATACAAGTACATTTACTGGTTTCTATTTGGTCCATGCTTTGATTTAACCCATTTTGCTTATTTTACCAATTATCATGAACTGTTAATTACTTATCTGGAGTTGAATAGTTAAGTGAGCACGAATGTTATGGATAGATCTATCGGGATAGACATCCCTATCCGTCTTAGACTGGCGCTAATCAAGCGGATGCAGTTTTATGTGAGTCTGATTACGGGTATCCTGGGTTAGTTACATGCATGGGAATTCTTGTTGGTTACCAGTTAACCCTACGTTTTCATGAGTTTAGACATTAGCAACTATACTTTTGTGTGACTTTGTATATGTTATATTGTCACACGTGGAATAAATCTTGTAGTTTATTAACATTTATGCTTAAACAAACCTATTAACTCACTAAATTTATGTTGACGTGTTAGCAATATTTTTATCGAGTATTAATAATGAAGATGATATCTGAAGTCTCATGCGTTGTAGTCCTTTCAAGTTTAATTAAGATCATTCGTATAATTTGAAACTATGTTATTTATCTTGTGACCAGTTTATGTTTCCACACAATGTCTAAACTATATACCTTTTTAACTTAATGCGAATAATCAACTTTCCAAACAGCTCATGTAGCATTGTCGTTCTTTGTTGCTTCGTGTTATGATACTATAAAGTCACATGCCCTTCGGTTTACAATATACTATGATATTTTGGGGGTGTGACATGTGACGCCTCAAATATAGTAGATGAGGTTTCATCCACTTGCTACTTAGCGCTAGTTATGATTGACCAGTTTATGAAGGTGAGATCACTATCAGGGAGTTGTTTTACTCGTGGGCTTCTCTCAAAGTCTTTGGGATAATGAATTGCTCCTTTAGGAAAAGACTTTCAATTTAGTGTGCCTTTATCGAGAATGAGTGTTAATTTTTTTTTACCCTTTTAGCAATTTATAGTGCACTCCCTGAGTCTTTGGGTTGATATTTTTCCCATCACGCAAAGGCTTTGACTCCCAAGTGCCCTCACTAGGAGACTGACTGAGTACACGGTCCCGTAACAGCGGGTTGTTTATTTCCCTCGATATACCGAGGACGAGTTGATTGGCCTGTTGACACTGATTGTGATGAACCGATGCCCCCTGATGGCTCTTTACTTATGGTCATATTAGTCATGGTCTGCACAAGAGTGGTTTTTTTAGTCTGGGTCTTTTTACCTCTGGGAAGTGCCCATGAAGCCTCATGGCCATGTGTCTTGTGTTTGGGTTTTGACACACCATGAGACTTCTTCTTACCCTTCTTAGGAGAAAGGCGGGGAGGGGACACTGATGATCAAGACCAATTACATTGGTCATGAAGGCTATCAATTCAATTGGGGGGGGGGGGGGGACTTCATATGGGTTGTTAGAAAATTTTGATGAAATCAGGACGACCGACTTAAGCCTAGAAATTTCATCCCTAGTGTAAAAAGAACCCAATAACCTTTCTAAGGCCAACGATATCAATCTTGGGTAAAATACACTCTTTTTCCTTGACTCCTTCAAGAGCCTAGTTACAAGATCATTATAAATGATCTCTCTTATGTCAATCTTTATCCCATTAATGAGATTGGAGTCGCATCTCTTGAGTGGAGTTAACATGCTTAGTAGATAAAAGGTTCCCGCTGATGACCTGAACCACACATGTGAACATGATCCTATAAGCCATGAGAAATGGAGTTTTTATTAATGGGGCTATGTCTAGTAGTAATTCAGGGACCCTAATAATACTTTTCAGTTCAGTTTTAACTAACTCATTTTCATAACAATTAACATAAGCCCATTTGTTATACTCAAGTCCATGGATTCATAAATATTTTAAAGTCTAAAATTAATGTCATCTTCCCATTATTTACATTGAACTTAATGATGCACTCACGATGTGATTTAGTCTCAAAACCCTAAGAACTTTCAGAACATTGGGCTGAAGTGACAACCTCAGAAGTAAACCAAAATTTGCTAAGAAGGATCTTTCATAAAATCATCAGGCCAAAAGTAGTTTCTTAAGAAATTTACAAATTATTTTGTAGGCTAAGACAACATGAGGGTAACTAAAATTTCCCTCATAATTATTACTAGAAAAATTGACACCCTTACTGACAAGATTGCCTGAGGGGCATAGATAATTACCTTGGACATTGTCATTGTAATTATTTTTATAAAATTAAAGGGCTATGTAAATTTTTGCTTAGTCAAATAAGAACTTGGTTCTTTGTTATATTCCAAAGAATAGTTATCAAGTGATTTAGTGCAACCTTTTGATTTTGGATGGTCACAAATGGATTTGATCACTAACACGAGAATCAAAAAGAGGATGTTATCACTAAATTACTTTGAGCGTTGGTGCGTGTGAGATATAACAATGAAAGAAGTTATGTTACTTGATTTCCAGATTTGAAGAACACTTTTCTTGTAAATTTTATGCATACACACTTTTAGATCATGAAAGAAAATATTTGTGTTTTTTTTGTGAAAACGGGGTATTTATATGCATGGATTTGAAGAATTTTTATTAGATATTGAAAATCAATTTTGAAATATTTGATATCTACATTAAATGTCATACCCCACTATGTGGTACCCAAGTTTTCTCTGCAACTGTATTGTTTCACTATGTTAGACGCTTTTATAGGCATGATGGGGGATAAGGTGCACTTGAAAGGAAAATTTTAAAAAGGGTATGTTGTGTGAGAGTGAGCATTAAATGCTTAGCGGGCAATTTGATGTGAATGAAACTGTTAGCCTCAAAATATTGAGTCAAACAAGAATGTTCGGTCATAGGTTTATATTGTAATATTTAATAGAACGTTGTAATAGATAGTTAAATAGTCGTGGTTCACGGGCTTGGATTTAAATTAATTAAAGTCCAAAAGACAAGCTCAACCCAATATATATAGCCCATTAAAGCCCGCATGTGGGTGGACTATATATACTACCCTCCTAGCATGTTAGGAGGGTTGGTTGTTCACTTTATTCTTTTCCTAATCTAATATTCACCAAGTTAATCATCTCTTCTCTCTATTTCTCTCACTACTTTCTCTCTCTAGGAATCCATCTCTTTTCCATCTATTTTCTATCATTAATCATCATAATAATATGGGACAACAATTGGTATCAATCGCCACGGGGTAGATTTTGTTTGGTTTGAATTTGATTCGGTTGATTTTTCCATATAAATCATCCCGAATTAAATTTTGTTTAGTATTTTCGGGCTAGAAATCTTGATATAAATCATTTATATCGATATGGTAGGGATTTGGTTTGGTTTTCGTGGTCAACATCGCAAGATTTTGAGGTGTTTGGATTGTTTTTTGAGTTACGGTTTCATTGCTTCAAGAACATTCCGAAAAGAAGATTTTCAGAAAAGGGTTAATTATTCCGAAAAAACAGATTTTCGGAAAAGGGTTTTCTATTCCGAAGAAGTGAGTATTCTGAAAAAGTGAATATTCCGAAAAAGTGATTTTTCTGAAAAGTGACTTATTCCGAAAAAGCCTCTATTTCGAAGAAACATTTATTCCGAAAAAGGTAAGTTTCTCTGAAATTTTCATTTTCTCTGAATTTGGTATTATTCCGAAGATTATTCCGAAGAGTATTCCGAAGATTATTCCGAATATTATTCCGAAGATTATTCCGAAGATTATGCCGAAGATTATTCCGAAAAATCTCATTTTCTGAAAAAGCATTTATTCCGAAGATTATTCCGAAGATCCACGTTTTTCTGAAATCACCATTATTCCGAAGAAGTTGTTTTTCCTGAAAACATCAATTTTCCGAAGATCCACGTTTTTCTGAAAAAACCAATATTCCGAAGAAGTTGTTTTATTATGAAAACATCAATATTCCGAAGAAAGGCATTTCTCTGAAAACCTTGTTATTCCGAAATACACCAATTTTTCTGGAAATGTTAGTTATTCCGAAAAAACCCAAACGTGTGATTTTTCGCCTTTGATTTTTTGGTTTCTTGTGAAGATAATTTTTAGGGGATTTTAACATTTTTCATCGACAACAACAATCAACACACATCTACTTAAGATCCATTTTCACTTCATCGACTTCAAGTCTCTAGATATGGATTCTACTCAAGAGTATCGTGTCACAAACAACAATATCATGGTGGCGGAGAATAAAGAGAGACCACCAATGCTTGTGTCTGGTAGGTATGCTCAATGGCAATCACGTTTCATACGATATCTTGATACAAGACTCAATGGGGATGCCTTGAGGAAATGCATTACTCATGGACCATATATATTTAAGAAAATCTCAATTCCTCCAAGAGTAGCCAAAGATACTACTGATCTAATACCTACAAGTGAACGTGATGAAACAAGAGCCGATCCCACACCTGAAAATTGTGCTTGGCATGATGCGGAGAAGGAAGCCATCTATATGGTTTTAAGTGGGATTGGAGATGATATTTATTCCACGGTTGATGCATGCCCTACAGCACATGAAATGTGGACTGCGATTGAACGCTTGCAACACGAAGAATCACTTAACAAACAAGATGTCAAAACAAACTCGTTTTGGAATTTTGGCAAGTTTATTTCAAGGGATGGAGAATCAATTGACTCTTACTACTCCAGGTTTTATAAGATGATGAATGACATGACAAGAAATAATCTGCAAGTCTCCACCATGTAAGTGAATGTTCAATTTCTTCAACAACTTCAACCCGAGTGGACACGGTTCGTCACTTTGGTGAAACAACAAGAAAAGTTAGACGAGGTCTCATATCATCGACTCTTTGACATCTTGAAGCAATTTCAGAATGAAGAAAATGAGATTCGAGTTGAACGTGTTGCAAAGACGACTAATCCACTTGCTTTAGTGACTACCACTCAACATGTTCAAGATCCTCACTCTCGTGCTCCTAAGCCATACTCCACTACATCATCTTCACCACGATATTCCACTACATCATCTTCACCACAATATTCCACATCATCTAAGTATTCATCTTCTACAAAATCTCGAGGTAAAGTGCCAAGAGCACCATCACCACCATCTGAATCATCATCTGAAGAAGATAGTGATGAAGACCAAGCTCAAAAGAATCGAGAGATGAAACAACAAATTGCTTTCATAATGAAGACTTACAAGAAAATCTACAAACCCACCAACAACAATCTTCGTACATCATCTAACACAAAGAACCGATATGTTGAGAGTCCTCCAAGGTATGACACACGTCGACGTGGTGAAAGTCCTTCTAGGTATGATCGACATAATCCAACACATGTTGAGGGTTCTGCAAGATATGATCGACAAACTGCCAAGTATGATACTTAGAGGATTGTTGCTGCTACTGGGAATAGGGAAACGGTTGGAAGTCAAGTGGTTCAGTAGAGTGGGATTCAATGTTTTAATTGTCAAGGTTATGGGCATATGGCAAAGGAATGTAGGAAGCCGAAAAGGGTTAGAGACTCTAGCTATCATAAGGAAAAGATGTTGCTATGTAAGAAGATGAAGGCGGGGGTTAAATTGTCAGCTGAGGAAGGAGCAATGCTTGATGATACTAATGATGAAGATTCTGATCCAGAGCTTGATGCACATTACTCGTACATGGCAAAGGTTGAAGAAGTTCTCAAAGTCACTGAAGATGACAATGGCCCTATCTTTGACACTGAGCCAATCGATAAAGTACACACTAATGATGAATATGATGTGTTTGGTGATATTCCTGAGCATAGTGATCTACCCAATGCCATTAATGACACGTGTATGATGGAAACGGTTGATAGCAATACCACACCCGATTCATCATACATGTGCAATAATGAGTCTGAGAATGATCAACATGCAAATGAATATGATGAAGAGGAACGTATTGCGCTTGCTAATTTAATTGCTACTTTACAAAAAGATGTCACTGAAAATAAAAAGAGTCAAAAGCAATTAAAAAAAGCAAACGCTACGCTCACTCAAAATTTTGAAGAGTGCAAAGCTGCTCTTAAATCTACTGAGATGACTGAAAGCTATAGAGATGAGCTCCTTCAGAAAACCAAAGAGCTTGAGGGGTACAAGGGAAGTGCGTTAAAAAGTCAAAAGGACGATTTTGTAAACAAATATAATACAACTCTTGAGTTATTAGCAAAAGAGAAGCGTCAATATAATGTTTTCTTAATGGATGAACGTCAAAAAACGTACCTTGCCAATACCAAAGTTAATAAACTTGAACAAAATCTCTCTATGACCACTACTGATTCTGCTAAAATTCTAGAGGATAAGAAACAAGAGGTAGATGCATTAAAACAAGACTTCAAAAGTAGATATGATAAAGAAACCGAAAAAGTAACGAAACTAGAAGAACAAGTCGAATTTTTGAAGAAAGTTGTTTATAAAACGCATGATTCTATTCAATCCGTAAGAATGCTAGCACCTTCGTCGATGCTTAAGGGTCAAGCTAGCTTTGCAAGTCCTGAGTACCTTGCCAAAGCTCAAGCTGCGAACCCGTGTCTTTATCTTGATGAGACTGAAAGGACCGATCTTGATTGCATGCCTGTTAGTGCCAATAGTGAAGAGACTGCCCTTTGGGATGATGATAGTCGATCACTTGTCAATGAGGAGTTTGTAAAACCATATAATTATGCTTATGAGAATAGTCTTTATGGTCTTTTCAAAAAACAAATTCAGAAAACTTGTGAGGAAGTGTTTTTAGAATGCAAACAAAAGAGAATTCAATGGAAGAAAGCATTTGCCCCTAAGAAATCTAATGTTTACAAATACATAAACTACCTCCCTCTAGATGAATCTAAAAGCAAGAGTAGGGAAACATTAGGTATTCTTAAACATCACATAGATAATGTTAAATCTATTGTTGAAAGAGACTGGGCAAAACGTGAAAATGCTGAGTGGACACGTCCGATTCCTCAAGATATTACATTGCTTGTGAAAGAACTCTTAATTCCAAATACGGCGTTGATTAAAGAAACTGTTCTTCAACTTGAGGAGTTCATTCGGACTGAAATGTATGATGATTTAAAATATGTTGAATCTCTTGAGAAACACATTAATGATCTTCAAATGGAGAAGTCTGATTTTTCAGATGAATATGATTTACTATTGCAAGAATGTGTTTCTAAAGATGTTATGTGTGCTTATTTACATCTTGTGCTGATATTGATGAATATTCTGATGTTGCATGCAAATATCTTGATAAGATCAAAGAATGTGAGCGTCTTGAAATTGAGCTTTCGAAACGTAAAGAAAATGTTGATAAAAAGGCTTTTGAGTTACTTCAACACAAAAGTGATTTCCTTCAAAAACATTGTCATTCTCTTGAACTTGCTTTGCAAAAAGACGTTGGTAGTTTTCCACATGATAATAAATTGCAAGCAAAACTTTCCCAAACGTTTCGTGAAATGAATGAACAGTATTGGGAAATTAAAGGGTTGAAAGCTCAGTTAAAAGACAGGGAAAGAGCAATAGCAGAGTTGCAGAAACTCGTTGCTAAAATGGGTGGGAAAGTTGTGGAACCTAGCAGTAAGAAACCTGTTGTTAGACAACCCAATGCCTCTAAAGTGAATAGATCCTCTATCTTGGGAAAACCATCTGCTTTATCAAATTCCTCGTTTGTAAAACCTGTGTTTGCCCCCAAGATGGATGGAAAGGAAAGGTTACCACATAATCAACCCATAAGGAATGTCATAGCACCAAGCGTTAAGCACAATAATGTGATTAAACAAGGAATGTATAGAATGACCACTAAGCCCACAAACAAAGTTACTCAATCACCTCAGACTTCTAGAAACACTAATATTCGTGTGTCTTCTACTACAGGAATAGTCTCCACTACTAGTGTTAGCCGGCCTCAGCTTAAGAGCACTCAAGTGAAAGATAAGGTCTGGAAACACAAGAATCAAGGGAAGATGAAGGAAGTAGAAGCACACCCTATGAATTTGAATTTTTTTAAGAATAAAAAGTCTGTAATCGCATGTAATGACGATATGAATGATGTGAATGCTATGAATGTGAAATTTGTTTGTGTCAAATGTGGCAAGTATGCTAATGCTAATCATTCTATGTGTGCTATGAATAAAGTCAAAGGCGTAGATACTAGAACTAAGAAGCAAGTTGTGATGCCTGTTAGAGCTAGTAAACCCAAACGCAAAGTGAACCATTCTGGTGCTACCCCCACTAAGAAAAGTAATGCATCAGACTCCACCACTAAGAATCCTAGAAGCAAAAATAAGGAATTATATGAGTCTGCTAGCAAGTCTTGGAAATGGTGGTTTGCTAATCAATGTCCTCCCAGATATAAATGAATGCCGAAAGCTAGGACAAAAAATGTGAAAACGAGTGTTAGTTTGCCTTTAAATGTTGATAAGGACACTAATGATTCTACTATCACAACTACTGTGGTATCTAATTTAGCAAATGCTCCATCGTGTTCTAACTCTTCTGCAGGTGATACAAATAATTCTCTTCATACTGGACTCCGGATGCACAAAGCACATGACGGGGAATCTCAAGCTTCTAATTAACTTCGTGGAGAAGTTCCTGGGTATGGTCCGATTCGAAAATGATCAATTTTCACCGATCCTAGGATATGGAGATTTGGTTCAGGGGAATATTACGATTAAAATGGTATACTACGTCGAAGGGCTCAATCATAATCTTTTCTCGGTTGGTCAATTCTGTGATGCGGATTTGGAAGTTGCTTTCAGAAAGAAGACATGTTTTGTTCATGATTATGATGGGAATGACTTACTTACCGGTACACGGGGTACTGATCTTTACACAATTTCACTTCAAGACACAACTTCATCAACTCCAATCTGCTTCATGGCTAAAGCTTCAACGACTCAGGCATGGTTATGGCATCAATGTCTTTCTCATCTCAACTTTGATACCATCAACTTGCTTTCCAAGAAAGATATTGTGAGAGGCCTTCCAAGTTTTAAATTCATCAAAGATCATCTTTGTTCTTCTTGTGAACTTTGTAAAGCTAAACGAAGTAGCTTTAAAACAAAGACCATACCAAGCTCTAATGGACGGTTAGATCTTCTTCACATAGATCTGTGTGGTCCCATGCGTGTTCATAGTATCAATGGAAAGAAATATATTCTTGTAATTGTCGATGATTACTCAAGGTACACATGGACTCACTTCTTGAAGTCCAAGGATGAAACACCCGAAGTTCTCATCAGCTTCCTTAAACTGATACAACGTTGTCTTCAAGCTCAAGTTAAAGTGGTTCGTACTGACAGAGGTACAAGATTTTTTAATTCAAATCTCAGCAAGTATTTTGAAGCCGAAGGGATTGAACACGAAACATCTATTGCTCGAACACCCGAACAAAACGGCGTTGTTGAAAGACGAAACCGTACTTTAGTTGAGGCTGCTCGAACATTACTATCCGCTTCAAAACTTCCACTGTACTCTTGGGCCGAAGCCGTGTCAACCGCTTGCTACACACAAAACCGTTCCTTAATTATCCCAAGACACGAAAAGAAACCATATCACATAATTCATGATCGAAAACCTTCACTCAAACACCTTCATGTTTTTGGATGTACGTGTTACATTATTCGAGATGGTGAAAATCTGGACAAGATGAAAGAGAAAGGTGATGCATGTATTCTCGTGGGATATGCAACTCAGTCTAAGGGATATAGAGTGTACAACAAGAGAACAAAATTGATTGTAGAGACCATTCACATTCGAATTGATGAATTACAAGAAATGGCACTTGAACAAAACAATTTAAGTCCCGATCTCCAACGACAAACGACTTCCGTTCACAACCACACAGAACTCGGAACTCAAGACCACAGCAATGAACCGTCAAGTTTAACGCTGGTTCCAGAAAATGTTCCTAGAGCTGATATGACAGTCGACACGACAATTGAAGAGTTGGAAATGTTATATGGACCAATGTACGATGAATATTTCACGGGGGAGAAACAAGTTGTATCAAAGTCTTCCGCTGTCACTCATGATAAGAATGATGACACCGATCATCATCGACAACCGGATACAACTTCATCTACTTCAACACGGGTTGCTGCAGATTTACCTCCTTAGAATATCACTTCAACAATCGATCCTACAACATCCACAACTACTGTCATTGCTCCAGAGAACACAAATCAAGCAGAAAATGCATTATCTGATGAAGACGAATTTATCAACCCATTCGGTACACCGGTACACGAAACTGGAGAGTCTTCTACTCGCCATGTTGATCCGTAAAATATGCATACGTTCTATCAACGACATCCTTCAACACATCATTGGACTAGATATCATCCTTTGGTTCATGTTATTGGAAACCCTTCACAGCCCGTTCGTACAAGACGACAGCTTCACACCGATGGCGATGTTTGTATGTTCACACTCGCCGTGAGTTCAGCTGAACCAAAAAACATCAAAGAAGCCATGGCTGATCACGCTTGGATTGAATCGATGATGGATGAACTTCAACAATTTGAAAGACTTAAAGTCTGGGAACTTGTTGACAGACCATACGATGTAATACCATTAAATCTTCGATGGATCTGGAAAAACAAGATGGATGAAGAGAACACGATCATCAAGAATAAATCTAGGCTAGTGGCTAAAGGGTATGGACAGAAAGAGGGTATTGATTTTGAAGAATCATTTTCACCAGTAGCTCGAATGGAAGCGGTCAGGATTTTCCTTGCTTATGCTGCACATAAGGGATTCATCGTTTATCAAATGGACGTAAAGACGGCGTTTCTTAACGGTCCTTTGAAGGAAGAAGTTTATGTCACGCAGCCGGAAGGATTCGTCAATCCTCATTATCCTGACAAGGTGTATCGTCTCCACAAAGCACTTTATGGACTCAAGCAAGCTCCAAGGGCGTGGTACGACGAGCTCTCGAAATTTCTGGTCTCCAAAGGTTTCTCAAAAGGTTCCATTGATTTAACTTTGTTCACTTATAAATATGGGGATGACATTTTGCTTGTGCAAAATATATGTTGATGACATTATTTTCGGGTCTACAAACCCAAAACTTTCAAAATGGTTTGAAAAAGTAATGCACAGCAGGTTTGAAATGTCTATGATGGGCGAACTAAAATTCTTTCTAGGAATTCAAGTTCACCAATCCTCAAGTGGTATCTTTATTAACCAAGCTAAGTATTGTCAAGAGATAATCACAAAGCATGGTATGACATCATGTGACCCCGTTGGGACACCATTATCAACCACATCCCTAGATGCTGATTTGGAGGGATTGCCCATAGATCAAACGAGATATTGTTCCATGATCGGGTCCCTCATGTACTTGACAGCAAGCAGACCTGATATTCATCATGCTACATGTTATTGTGCACGATATCAAGCACGACCCACTGAAAAGCACCTCAAGGAGGTTAAACGGGTCTTTCGGTACCTTAAGAATACCATTCACATGGGACTCTGGTATCTGAGGGAAACTGGTTTCTTTCTAACGGCCTATTCAGATTCTGATCATGCAGGGTGTCTTGATACACGTAAAAGTACTTCTGGTGGTGCACAATTTCTAGGTCAAGACAAGCTTGTGGGATGGTCTTCCAAGAAGCAGGATTGCACGTCACTTTCATTATTCGAAGCGGAGTATGTGTCTCTATCTGCGTGTTGTGCTCAAGCTCTTTGGATGAGAACACAACTCACGGATTATGGCTTCCATTTTGATAAAGTACCTATGTACTGTGACTCAAAGTCGACCATAGCCATCTCCTGCAATCCGGTACAGCATTCCCGCACGAAGCACATTGATGTCAGATATCACTTCATTAAGGAACAAGTTGAAAAGGGTATTGTTGAATTATACTTTGTTGGAACTGATTACCAATTAGCTGACTTGTTTA
The DNA here is from genome assembly GCA_025667525.1 of Glebionis coronaria. Taxonomy (NCBI): domain Eukaryota; kingdom Viridiplantae; phylum Streptophyta; class Magnoliopsida; order Asterales; family Asteraceae; genus Glebionis; species Glebionis coronaria. The sequence goes on from JANFOE010001161.1 coordinate 92,793, forward strand.
CAAAAGCTCTTTCGAAAGAGAGGTTTGCGTATCTTGTTAGGCAAATTGGTATGAGATGTTTGACTCCAGTAGAACTGGAGATTCTGGCAAAGAAGCCTGCTTGATTCATCTATCAAACATCTATCTTGTAAATATTAATGAAAAAGCAAAATACAAAATTAAAAAATCTTTGATAATCCAAAAATATTCTTCTCGACATGTCTTTCAGTATCGATAATATGGACGTACCTAGAAATGTCGTTCAATAACGACACGGGTGTGTACATAAAGCTCGAATGAAAGTTGTAAATATTTTTCAAAACATGTCATTTCTATCTTTTCAAAAGGAAATTGTCTATTTTGGACAATATTTTCAACAACGGGTAGAGCAATCTATCTTGGGTTGAGCTTGTCACAAAACATTCAACGTTTTGAGCTCAACACAATGGCTTGTAATCACTTTCAGATTGCAACCCGGAACTATATTCACGGGGGAGTGTACGATTTTGTACCCTTACCCTTAGCAAAAGAAGTTAAATCTTCTTACACTTGAGTGGATTCGTCAAGACATTCATAGTCTATGAACTCAAGTTTATGCTTTAGAAAAACCTTTTTGCTAAAAAGAATTAATTTTTCAAAAAGCGTTGAACACAATTTTCTTAAGAATTTCTCAATGATATTCAAAATCTTTCAAAAATTGTGTGTTCAACAACTCCTATCCTCAAAAGTTTAATGTGGATCAAATCCTCGTAATGACAATTCCATTGGATCAATTTTTGAGGGGGATCTTTCCAAAACTCATGCTAAGTTTGACACATCTTTCTCCCGAAGATTTTCAAGACTATTTTTCAAAATATATTTTAATCAAATTTGGTATCTCTAATATCAAAAGATTTTATATATTAGAGATAGGGGGAGAAAATGTGATTAAAATGTGATCTTAAGACTCAAGAACTTTAACTCTTACCTACATGTGCGAAACACTTTCGATTATCGATGCACATGTGAAGGGGGAGCATTTCTGAAACGACAAAACTATCAAGGTGTTAATTGTTTTTCAAACACTTTGTTAGAATTTAAAGTGGTTTTCATGGTTACGATCAAATACCCACAACATCTTTAATTCACGACGTTATTGGTGTCAAAAGGGTGGTTAGGTTTAAGTCCTATGATCCAACCAGAACCGGAGGGATCTTCCCAGGGACAATCCAATGGATTATTAGAAGTCCTTAGGAAAGATGGAGTAGAATGTGAACGTAGCTGAATGCCGACTAAGTACTGATGATAGCACTGGAACAATCACAACAAGGTGCTATTAATGATGTCTTGGTAAGCATTGAAGGGGTTTAAGAATGAAAAAGAAATGTAAGGATAAAGGGTCTAAAGAAAGAAGCCCTCCATACAACTTAGGCAGAAACCGGGTCAACACATCATGAAGACAACTCATCATGGACCCAGTGATGTGAAGCACAACCCTTTCCTAACTACTCAGGCTTCTCTCAAAAGAAGTTTGTTTTATTGTCACGGAGATCAACACGACTTCTATTGACTTTCTCACTCCAAGATAGTTGATATTGAATAGGTGGCATCTGCTCCAGTCTCCAACCACTAAAAAGTGCACAAATCGAGTCTAGAGCCAAGAGATCAATCAAATCTCGTTAGGACACACAGATGAAGATCAAGAGAGTCCTATGCTATATCCTTGTGATATTGCTAGAACACTCAGAGTGATACTACTTAGTATTCACAATGATGAGTGGAAATCCTTCAAGTGTTAACGACAAACAGCACTATGGTAGGTCATATGCAAGATTCTTTAAGAATTGAACATATGTAAAACAGAAAAGCAACAGTGTTTTGATTCTGAATTGATTCAAACTTGTTTAAGGTTTCTGCGCAATATCTTTATGGTCTTGCCAGAACATTCAGAGTGATATTCATTAATATTCACACTGACGAATGGAAATCCTTCTAGCGTCAACATCAAACAGCACTACAGTAGGTGACTTGTGAGATTCTTATGAATCAAACTTGTGTCAACTGGAAAGCAACAATGGTAAGATTCTTAATGAATCAAACTTGTTCCAGGAATTTGAATTGACGACTTTAATCAAGCGGATATCTATCCAATTTATTCACTCTTTATGTTCGCAGTCTTGCTTTGAGACGGCCGAGTAAAGATAACGGCTAGTACAGCCGCGAAACCCTGTCAAGGAGATTCTTAACTGAATCTACCTATCACAGGTACGGTATTTAATATCGTATAATGGTCTTCACCGACCGGAGGTAAAACGCTACTGATTTAGGACGAATTTCAAAGCCATTCAGTCCGTGTCTATGTTTTGTCTCGAGAAGGTGGCGTCACGGTGTACTCAGCAAAGTCAAAGATTCCAAACCACATGTTCATGCCCAAAGACTTATTCAACAATTAATAGTGTGAGCATGTGGATAAAGACACAAGATCGCAAGATGGCAAAGACAAGTCAAGAATGATTTGAAGATCTCAAGATAAAAGACTAAGTCGAAAGACAATGACAAAGGCTCAAAGATCACAACATGAAGGAACAAAACTACTGTTACACGTTCAAGATTCAGTTATGATGAAATTCATATATCTCCATTGGAATCCAAATATCGCAGAGGAATGACCTCACATTGGGGAGATTGTTAGCATCTAAATATTGAGTCAAACAAGAATGTTCGGTCATAGGTTTATATTGTAATATTTATTAGAACGTTGTAATAGATAGTTAAATAGTCGTGGTTCACGGGCTTGGATTTAAATTAATTAAAGTCCAAAAGACAAGCCCGACCCAATATATATAGCCCATTAAAGCCCGCATGTGGGTGGACTATATATACTACCCTCCTAGCATGTTAGGAGGGTTGGTTGTTCACTTTATTCTTTTCCTAATCTAATATTCACCAAGTTAATCATCTCTTCTCTTTATTTTCTCTCACTACTTTCTCTCTCTAGAAATCCATCTCTTTTCCATCTATTTTCTATCATTAATCATCATAATAATATGGGACAACAGAGACCCATGGCAAGTTGATGATAGTTAAACCAAGGAAATTGTTCCTTATTTAATGTGATTCTTTCATCAACATAGGAAGTTTAGTTACTAAATATTTAGAGCATTTAGTTTCTTATTTAAATTTCCATTCTGTCAAAGATTTAATGAGGGTTACGGGATCAGAGAGATATTATTTACACCATACTAGACATTTTTCATCATGGAGCCTGACTAATCAATGTTCAGCATACCAAGGTCAACTTTTAGTCTCGTGAACATTGGTTCAGCCGATGGTTTAGTAATATATGAACCAAATGATACTCAGTGGGGATAAAGTGTAACTCAATATCACCTTTCATTATATGATCCTTGAGGAAATGATATCTTATATCAATATGTTTTGTTCCTGTGTTGTCAAAAAATACAAGGACCATTTTTTATTTTAAATCATAGTCCCTGAGTTGGATCATCCATAGTATGTTTGCACAACACTCGATTACAACCACATATTCAGCCTCAACAGAGGACATAACCATTGACTATTTTTTTTTGCACTCCAACACACTAGTTTTTTTTTGCACTCCATGTTTCAGCGAGTATAGTCTGAGTCTGTGTGCCCTTTTAGGTTAACACCTGAGCATTTAAGGTACCACAAACCATGTGTGGGAGTTCCCTTTAGGTACCTGAGATCCTTTTAACAACATTGAGATGTGACTCTTTTAGATCAACCTGATATTTTGCACATAAGATTGTTGAGAATTGAATATTAGGCCTTCTAGCAGTTATATACAGTTGATACAAAAGTTGAATAGATCACGGTCGACCCGAATTAGGTGTAATTCGGGTGTTGGGGCTTCGGCTCCTACACCAAGTGAACTTGTATTGAGGATCATGCACACTAAGAGAGAGCATCGATAGGCTTACAGTGGGATTGTCTCCCACAATTAGACTCCAGCGTGAGAGTAAGTAATCGGTTATCGATTTAGTAATCGGTTATCGATTTAGTAATCGGTTAGGGTTTTAGTGATTATGAGAATCGTACCTTTGTGGAACATCTGGGGTTCTTTATATAGACAGTGAAACCCTAGTCGGGCTTACCTAATTGTGTAGTCTAAGCAAGAGGTATTTGCCATATACACAAGATCCTTATCTTCTAAATAAAGAGATTCTATATCCTTTCAACCTGGGTGAATAATAATCCAATTAGACTATGATTCTGTTCGACCTTGACCGTGTGTAGTTAAAGTGCGGCTCGCTTACGACCGCATGCGACAATCGTCTGTTGAGCCTCACGGGACCACATCGTTGTCTATTAACCCATTCGTGATGGATTAGATACGAGTAGTACATGTGGGTCGGGCTCATGGCCCGACTAGGGATTATACGTCATCAATTACATTAAAAATCTAATAATGCCTCTGAATAAGGTTTGATTCATTGATTTTCCATTAAGATCAAAACCTAGATTTTTAGGAGGGACCATTGGAGTCTTGACTAAAGCACACTCAGAGATTTCATACCTTTTCAGTATGCCCCTAATATACGTTTTTTTGACAAATTAAGTTTCCTTTCTCACTTTGTTTAATTTGAAGTCCAAGAAATACACGAGTCTTTTTTTAACTTTTTCCAAAGTTTATAATGTGTAGAGCCAAATATGATGTCATCACTATATATATCGACATGAAGAACATCCTCTTTGCTCCTCAAGATGAACAAAATGTTGTCAATTTTCTCTTTGACAAACTTGTTCATGAGCATGAAGATTGATACAGTTTCATACCATGCCTTTGGTGCTTGTTTTGTTGTATCTTTGTAAATAATTTTAAAGTTTTATATATACTATTTGTTGTATCTTTATAAATATTTGAAAATTTGTTGTTGTAGAAAACCAGGTTGACCTAGTTGATCAAACAAATAATTTGGTGACTCGACCTGGTCAACAGAAGACCCGAATTTCAAAACATTGGATATGACTAAATGCATGTATTTTTTGGCTTAATAATTAACAAATTATAGAAAAACAATACTATTTGGAAAAAAGCTATTTAATGTAAAAATATGATTGGATAAAGACCGATAATAATTCCGATATAATTTTTTTTAAGGCAAGGTCAACCAAACTTAATAAAGGTAAATCATTATCAAAACAAAAGAAATCAATTGATCATCTTAACCTTATTAGGGCACGGGTATGATTTCATGTCATAAGTTCGGGTTATGAAAAAAATGCATCTTACATTAGTTTTTCCCCCATAACACCATAATTACCTTCGATTAACCTCACATTTATGATGTTATGATGACGCATTGTTTTTTAACACAACTAAAACAATTTATTTAATTTTTTTTCAACACGAATATTTTTACATAAAACATCAAATTTAAATTAAACTAAAACTATGTATAAATGATTTACAACCTTTTCTTTAAAAGTGAATTATTGAAAAACTTAAATTGAAAATGAAATTATTGAATCATTAAAATTTCTTCCACAATAATTAATTGAATACTTGTACTACCAATCACAAAATCATCACCGCCTATCGGATCAAGCCGGTCAAGCCAACAGATCATTGGGTTACACGTTCGTTCGTCCATCGGATCAATCCACTCTTCCACAAAAAATGAAAAGTATTGGCCCTGGTCACTCAAAGTCCGACGAGTCTAATAGGATTCAAAAATATAAAACCCGATTTACTTTAACCTTTTTAAAAAAGACCGATTCAGCGGGTCGAACCAGATTTCAAAATATTGTATTTAATCTCCAAATTCAGTTTTTTATCACTACAACTATAACGAATACTGTCTACTTAATTTTAAATTTAACCATGTGGACTTGGGCCAATAAGAGTCCAACCAATCTCAACAAAAATATAAATAAAAAGAAGAAGAAGAAACCTACTACCCTCTAAGAGCACCCGGAGTGGTGGCGCCGTGGGGTGCCAAACCCACGGCGTTGGCCTGTGGCGTGGGTATTCCCACTTGGCGTGAGTCCAGGTTTCAGATTTTTTTTTTTCTATTTTTTTTGTGTATTGTGTGTGTATTGGGGACGAAGAAAGGGGTATTGTGTGTATTGTGAGACCCACATTCACCCATCACTTGGAGTGATACTTTTCATGTGAGTGAGTGAGTTTCGATTACGTGGCACCCGAAAAACCCATCACTTGGAGTGATGGTTCCTTGTGCTCTAAGTCGTCTTCTTCTCCCGACTAGCAAACTCATTATTGTAAAACATGGAAGATCGGGAGCATAGTTTACTAGTTACCTTAGACTACCTTGCACCAGCTTTTAACGACACAGACTACTACGAAAAACGCTTCAAACTACGACTATCTGCCGTCTCCATTAACCCTACATATCCCCTAATCCTTCTCCATCGCATAGCTGAACCATGCATCCACGAAGATGTCCGCGAAGACACTCACATTAAGTTAAACAAGTATCTTAAAAATATTGGAAACCATCATCAGTACTTACTGTTACTATACGTAAAGATATTAAACAACAAATTAAAGTACTATTAGTTCCTTTACTAGTAGCTAAAAACCCTAAGATTCAAGCTCTTGCTATAGAATCCATACTTATAATAGGGGATTATGATTTTTTCGCGGAGTGGCCAGCTTTGCTACCCGAGCTTCGTTCAAGACTTGAACTGGCTGTTCATGCGAATGATTTTGCTTCTGTCATTGTGATTCTTCGTTCTGTTAAATCGTTGTTTTCGGATAAGTACGTGTGTATTTGTCCTTTTTGGGGTCTTTGGAAACACTGTTTAGAAAATTTTGCTGAAGCTTTGCTGAGTACGGTTGGGAGTATATCTAGGAAGATAAACGATGTTGACGTGCCAGTTGAGGGTTTACGCTTGCTAGTTGAGGCGCAAAGGGTTTGCTTTAGGATATTTGATTCGTTGCAGCATTTTAATAAGGAAATTTTTTGGGTCTTGCCTGAGGGTTTTGGTTTTGAGGATTATATAGATAAGTGGATGAACGAGTTTAAGAAGTGCCTGACGGTGAGGTATCAAGGTGTTGAGGATAGTAGTGTTGATGAGCTTCGTGTGGCTGTTCTTGGTATCCTAAGATCCATGTATGATAACAAGGGGTTGTTGGAGAAGTACGCAAGCGGGTTGTTGATATTGTTTGTAGTATGCTTCTAATTGAAAAAAGAACGTCTATCCAGTTGTTTGCCGCTTCTATTTCTTTCTTGAGTCGTGTAGGCCAAAGTGAGTTGCACCATACATTGTTTTCTAGGTATGAAACGTTGCAGCAAATTGCGGATGGTATTCTTTTTCCAAATATAATGTTAACGGGGGAGGATGAAGAGTTGTTTGTGACAAATTATGTCGAGTTTATTACCAGATCAGATATCCTTTCTGATACAAGGAGAAATGTTGCTTGTTTCTT
>JANFOE010001162.1:2500-58062 GCA_025667525.1 Glebionis coronaria
TCAAAATCAAACCAAATACTTAAAAAGGATTTACCAAATTAAACACAAATCATTTAGACACCATAAGCAACGAATCCCACTAATAAAAACACAAATCCAAACAACTTTTGAAGATCAAATCAAGAAAATAAAAACTTAAAAACTTGAAGATAAAGATGATGATGAACAAGATGAAATGAGAGATTAAACAAGAACTTGTATTGATTGATTAATGTTTTGACAAGATAAAACAAAGGTTAAAATTACAAGATTAAAGGATTAAAGATGAAAATCACCAATCACCCTAGTGGTGAAGGTGAAGCTACGAACCAGGAAGAAGGAAAAAGTGGGGAGGAAGAAAAAAACTAAAAACTAAAAACTTTTCTAAAATGTGTGAGGGGAAGGCTATTTATAGCCTTGTCCTTTGGTTGGTGAGTGGGCTTTCTCCCGTTCTTCTTGTCTTTTCGTCCTTTCGGAAAAGTTTCCGTTTTCGATTCTGATTCGGGATTTGTCGACGATTAAATTCAACTCGTCTTTTAATTTCTTCGTTTAATAGACTTGAGTTTCTTCGACTTGCATAAATCTTCCATCTTTGGTCCTTTTCTTCGATAAATCTTCGAATAGGCCCGATGACTTCAAATCTTTTGCATCTCCTGGACAATAGACTTTATCTTGAGTCTTTTTCTTCAGTAAAACCCGTGCAATCCCATGTTTTCTTCAGTATTCATCCGGTTGGCTCTGAAAATACAATAAACAAAAAAACCACGCATAATTCCAAACAAATGATATTAAATACGTGTTTTGGTCTCGTTTTAGCCCGAATTAAGTGGTAAAAGGATGGGTGTTTACACACCTATCAATAATGAAAACAAATCATGTTTTTAGTGTAAATGACTCTGATATGACATCGATTTGTGAAGTGTAGCCACTAATGATTGGTGTGCTGATGTACAGGTTTTTAGTGTAAAGTAATTTGAACGGGCTTGCTTGAAGCTCAAGAGCAGATGATGTTCAAATGAGATGCTATTACCCGGAATTAAAAGGTAATAACCAAAAACAATAAATAACTAATGGGTTCAGGTGTAGTGATAATATATTATAGATGGATTATTATTGGATCATCAGAGCCACGTTTGTCGCTTCATATTACAGGTACGCTTTTAAAGCTAACAATCATTTACTCAGTAATCATTTGTGACTCTTTAGTTTATTCTATGATTACGTATATATGTGATTGATTTCTATGCGGATTCGCAGGATCCCGCCTTCTAGCGGTGTCATTCCATAATCTTCTATGCATACCAAGAGTCTTGCTAATCTCAAACATTAGGGTAACCACGTAATGAGGCTTATGAAAATTCTTTGAAAATTCTTTGATCTATAAGGAAAGAACTAAGCTCATTCACGACTCCAAGATCAAAAACCGAGAGTTCCATGTTGGAGACAAAGTCTTACTTTTTAACTCTCGGTTGAAAATCTTCTCGGGAAAGCTCAAATCTCGTTGGTCCGGCCCATTCACCATTGCCCAAATTTTTCCATATGGTACTCTCGAGCTCGCTCAACCTGATGGACCAAATTTTAAGGTGAATGGCCAACGAGTGAAGTTGTACTTTGGTGAGGACACCTCTAAGGAGGTGATTCCATCCCTCACCACGTTCCCCATGAACTAATTTTGGGCCGAGTCAGGCTCGTGACTCGGTTATCAAAAACAAGCGCTCCTCGGGAGGCAGCCCGAGTATCTATCCTTTTATATTTTAATCCCCTAAGTGTAGGGGGGGACTTCTATATGTGTTTGTCTTTGTATGGTGTGATTACAGGGATAAGTGCACTCTTGGAATCTTTGAAGAACCGTGCTCCCGTGTTTATCCGAAATCCGGTTCTATCTCTCAACTATCGTGATTCAATTTTCTTCATACTCACATTTGAAATTGATCACTTTAGTCGTCTCTTCCTTAGCTTGAGTTAACCAACGTGCACAATGTCATAAGTGTAGGGGAAACTTTTCCCACATGCTTAAACATTGAGGACAATGTTTATCTTAAGTGTAGGGGGGACTTCTATCGAAGTTTTAAGTGGACTTTTCCATGAAAATGCCTTCAATTAACCGGAAAATCCTATTTTTCAACATTTTTCAAATTTTTTTTATTAACTTTGGCCATTTAATTGTAATTTTTAAATTTTTATCGTTGCCTTCATATGTATATATTCCGCAATAAAGTGGTGTAGCTAGTTTAGAAGTCTTTGACATATTAGGCCCGTTGCGTTTATTTTGACTCAACCCGAATAGACTTATCCAAGTTTATTCTAGCTAGTATCCTTAACCATGTATACCTTAATTGGTTTATTAGGCTAAGTGTCCACGAGTCTCATTACTTGAGATTTTAAATTGTGGAGGACGAGAAATGATAGAGTCAATTATAAGTCGGTATTCTTGCGCAAGCTCACTTGGTATAATTATTTGCCTATTCTCCCATCACTTGCTAATAATTTATCTGCAATAAGTAAGGTCGTACGATTTGAAAAGTTACTTAGCTTCTAGCCCAAGATCGTTTAAAAGTTGCTCGGTAATGATAAGAGTTCATAGCCAAGGCATAACTTATGAAGCGGGGCGCGAAGATTGGCGAGTCCGAAAAGGCCCTAACAAGGCATGAGGATTCAATTTTATTGCTGAAGATCCAAAGTGATGTGAAAAGCATTATTCCTAAAGTCAATATGAAGGATCAAGACTCACGACGAAAAGCAATCAACTCCCATAAAGATCATGGAGAAGTCTATCCGAAAAGACCCTAACAAGGTATGAGGATAAATAGATCCAAGTCCGAAAAGGAGGCGGATCGTTGTATCTCAAAATCCCAATTAGAGATTGAAGAAATAATCATGAAGTCGTGGTCAACAAAGTTGGAGTACCCCTCAAAAGTCTCCAAGTGAAGAAACTCTATTATGATGAGAAGACCATTATCTCAAGAACGTCTCTCGAAGATATGAAGTATGAAGTACGGCCCGATTTGAGACGTTCTTGAGATAATGGTCTTCTCATCATAATAGAGTTTCTTCACTTGGAGACTTTTGAGGGGTACTCCAACTTTGTTGACCACGACTTCATGATTATTTCTTCAATCTCTAATTGGGATTTTGAGATACAACGATCCGCCTCCTTTTCGGACTTGGATCTATTTATCCTCATACCTTGTTAGGGTCTTTTCGGATAGACTTCTCCATGATCTTTATGGGAGTTGATTGCTTTTCGTCGTGAGTCTTGATCCTTCATACTGACTTTAGGAATAATGCTTTTCACATCACTTTGGATCTTCAGCAATAAAATTGAATCCTCATGCCTTGTTAGGGCCTTTTCGGACTCGCCAATCTTCGCGCCCCGCTTTATAAGTTATGCCTTGGCTATGAACTCTTATCATTACCGAGCAACTTTTAAACGATCTTGGGCTAGAAGCTAAGTAACTTTTCAAATCGTACGACCTTACTTATTGCAGATAAATTATTAGCAAGTGATGGGAGAATAGGCAAATAATTATACCAAGTGAGCTTGCGCAAGAATACCGACTTATAATTGACTCTATCATTTCTCGTCCTCCACAATTTAAAATCTCAAGTAATGAGACTCGTGGACACTTAGCCTAATAAACCAATTAAGGTATACATGGTTAAGGATACTAGCTAGAATAAACTTGGATAAGTCTATTCGGGTTGAGTCAAAATAAACGCAACGGGCCTAATATGTCAAAGACTTCTAAACTAGCTACACCACTTTATTGCGGAATATATACATATGAAGGCAACGATAAAAATTTAAAAATTACAACTAAATGGCCAAAGTTAATAAAAAAAATTTGAAAAATGTTGAAAAATAGGATTTTCCGGTTAATTGAAGGCATTTTCATGGAAAAGTCCACTTAAAACTTCGATAGAAGTCCCCCCTACACTTAAGATAAACATTGTCCTCAATGTTTAAGCATGTGGGAAAAGTTTCCCCTACACTTATGACATTGTGCACGTTGGTTAACTCAAGCTAAGGAAGAGACGACTAAAGTGATCAATTTCAAATGTGAGTATGAAGAAAATTGAATCACGATAGTTGAGAGATAGAACCGGATTTCGGATAAACACGGGAGCACGGTTCTTCAAAGATTCCAAGAGTGCACTTATCCCTGTAATCACACCATACAAAGACAAACACATATAGAAGTCCCCCCTACACTTAGGGGATTAAAATATAAAAGGATAGATACTCGGGCTGCCTCCCGAGGAGCGCTTGTTTTTGATAACCGAGTCACGAGCCTGACTCGGCCCAAAATTAGTTCATGGGGAACGTGGTGAGGGATGGAATCACCTCCTTAGAGGTGTCCTCACCAAAGTACAACTTCACTCGTTGGCCATTCACCTTAAAATTTGGTCCATCAGGTTGAGCGAGCTCGAGAGTACCATATGGAAAAATTTGGGCAATGGTGAATGGGCCGGACCAACGAGATTTGAGCTTTCCCGAGAAGATTTTCAACCGAGAGTTAAAAAGTAAGACTTTGTCTCCAACATGGAACTCTCGGTTTTTGATCTTGGAGTCGTGAATGAGCTTAGTTCTTTCCTTATAGATCAAAGAATTTTCAAACATTAGAGTCTTCCATAATCTTCTAAGCGTAGGTCACCGGCTTTGTTTATATCAAAATTAGCCCACTTCAAGGCCCAATAAGCCTTGTGCTCCAACTCAATGGGGAGGTGGCACGCTTTCCCGTACACAAGACGATAAGGCGTACAGCCGATCGGGGTCTTGTAAGCAGTACGGAAAGCCCACAAAGCATCATCAAGTTTATCAGCCCATGAGGCACGATGCTCTCCCACAGTTCTTTCAAGAATTCGCTTCAGCCCTCGGTTGGATATTTCAGCCTGGCCATTAGTTTGTGGGTGGTAGGCTGTGGAAAGACGATGATTTACACCGTACTTAGCCATGACTCGAGCAAATTGGTCATTGCAGAAATGAGTCCCACGATCACTAATAATGGCGCGAGGCACACCGAATCTAGCGAAAAGAGCCTTCAAAAAGTTACAAACCACCCTTGCGTCATTAGTAGGCAAAGCTTTGGCTTCAACCCACTTTGAAACGTAGTCAACGGCTACAAGGATGTATTTGTTTCCTTTAGACGAAGGGAATGGCCCCATAAAGTCGATACCCCAAACATCAAAAATTTCACACTCTTGAATGAAATTCTGAGGCATCTCGTCTTTATGTGTGATTTTGCCTTGCTTTTGGCAAACATCACATTTTTTAACCATATCGTGAGCGTCACGGTATATGGAGGGCCAATAAAATCCGGAATCAAACACTTTTTTAGCAGTGTAGTTGGGACCAAAGTGACCACCAGTGGGTCCTTTGTGGCAAGCATTAAGGATTTCAGACGCTGCCGGTCCATCAACACATCGGCGAATTATCAGGTCAGCGCATTGTTTGAATAGGTAAGGGCCGTCCCAAAAGTAAGTCTTGATGTCGGTGAAGAACTTCTTCTTTTGTTGGGACGTCAACCCTTCCTTGAGAATTCCACCCGCCAAGTAGTTTGCGAAGTCCGCAAACCACGGGGTTTCATTCGGCTTCGAGTTTATAGACATTAAGGTCTCCAAGGGAAAAGAATCATTGATTTCTTTGGTCGGATGATCCCCTTGGTATGGATCCTCAAGTCTACTAAGATGGTCCGCGGCTAGGTTTTCTGCTCCTTTTTTATCGCGGATTTCGATTTTAAATTCCTGGAGCAGCAAAACCCAGCGAAGAAGTCTTGGTTTGGAATCTTGCTTTGTCAACAAGTACTTCAGCGCGGAATGATCGGTATACACAATGGTGGTAGAAAGGACAAGATAGGGGCGGAATTTTTCAAAAGCATAGACAACATCTAAAAGCTCTTTCTCGGTTGTCGTATAATGCAATTGTGCCCCAGTCATTGTCTTGCTAGCGTAATGGATCGGTTGGAAGTGTTTGTTCACTCTTTGTCCAAGAACCGCTCCAATAGCAAAATCACTAGCATCGCACATCAACTCAAAGGGAAGCTCCCAATTAGGGGTAACCAAGACGGGTGCCTTATTTAGCTTATCCTTAAGCGAGTTGAAGGCTTCTAGGCACTCTTTGGAGAAGATAAAAGGAGTATCTTTTTCCAAGAGGTGGGTCATCGGGCGAGCGATGTGTGAAAAATCTTTGATGAATCGACGGTAGAAGCCCGCATGACCCAGGAAACTTCTCACACCCTTCACGGTTGAAGGTGGAGGCAACTTAGCGATGACATCGACTTTGGCACGGTCAACTTCAAGACCGGCTTTCGAGATCTTATGTCCAAGCACGACGCCTTCTTTTACCATAAAATGGCATTTTTCCCAATTCAGAACAAGGCGAGTGTCTTCGCACCGCTTTAGCATACGTTCTAAATTGGCAAGGCAAGCACAGAAGGAATCCCCGAAGACCGAGAAATCATCAATGAAGACTTCCATGGTTTGTTCAACCATGTCATGGAAGATAGCTAACATGCACCTTTGGAAAGTCCCGGGCGCATTACATAAGCCAAAAGGCATTCTTTTGTAAGCGAAAGTGCCATAGGGACAAGTGAATGTAGTCTTCTCTTGATCTTTGGGATCGATGGGTATTTGAAAATAACCCGAGAAACCATCAAGAAAGCAGTAATATTCATTACCCGCTAATCGTTCAAGCATTTGGTCCATGAAAGGTAGAGGGAAATGATCCTTTCTCGTGGCATCATTGAGTTTGCGGTAGTCTATACAAACTCTCCACCCAGTAACGAGACGAGTGGGAATCAACTCGTTGTGTTCATTGGGAACAACGGTTATTCCGCCCTTCTTAGGCACACAATGGATTGGACTAACCCACGGTGAATCCGAAATAGGGTAAATCATACCCGCATCAAGAAGTTTGATAACCTCTGTTTTGATGACTTCATGTATTTTTGGATTCACCCTTAGTTGGCTTTGAATTGTGGGCTTGAAGTCGTCCTCCATGAGAATTTTGTGTGTGCAGAAGTGAGGATCAATTCCACGAATATCGGAAATCTTCCAAGCGATAGCCTTCTTATGATCTTTCAACACAGCGACAAGTCGGGCTTTCTCTTCATCCTTCAAATCCTTAGCAATGATGACTGGCGACTTCTTCTCTTCTTCGAGGAATACATACTCAAGATGGGGTGGCAACTCCTTAAGTTCCAAATCCGGAGGATTGTCGACGGGAGGCGTATTCGAAGTCGGAGTCTCGATAGCAATGATAGTGGGAGATGGAGGAGAAGGATTGTATTCTCTTAGGATGTTTGCAATGAAACTGAGATCGTCATCCCAAGTGGCAGTAGAATCGTCATTGTCTTGCTTCACATCTCCCAAGGTGGCTTCCAAATCTTTCCAAAGGAAATCACTTTCTCCAAATAGAGATAGTGATGAGTCGATAGAGGAAACGGTCTCAACATTGGGAAGATAGGTAGGAATGTTTTTACAAGCATCCTTGAAGTGTTCTTCACAAGCCTCATCAAGAACGTCAATACAATTAACATTCTCGTAAGAAGAAGGCTGTTTAGATAACTTTCCCATGTTGAAGACTACTTTATCGTCACCCACTCTCATGATAAGCTCACCGGCTTCAACATCAATGAGAGTGCGACCGGTCCTCAAGAATGGACGACCAACAATGACTGGCACACGGGGGTCCATCTCGTAGTCAACGACAACAAAATCGGCAGGGAAGGTGAATTTGTCGACTCCTACAATGACGTCTTCGGCTATCCCCACTGGATAAGCAACCGTACGGTTGGCTAATTCCAAAGTCATTTTGGTGGGGACTAGCTCTTGGAGAGATAATTGCTTCCAAACACTTAGAGGCATGAGATTAATACTGGCACCTAGATCGGCTAGGGCCATGCAATTCTCTACTCCCGGGAAATTGCAAGGGATAAGAAAACGACCCGGATCACCAAGTTTGATTGGCAATTTCCTTAAGAGCATTGCAGAGCAGTTCTCATTAAGTTGGGTGTTGGCGAGATCGAGGAGCTTTTCCTTGTCGCTCAGAAGATCTTTAAACATTTTGGCGTATTTGGGCATGTGAGCGAGAGCCTCAGCGAAGGAGATATTGAAATTCAGTTTCTTGAACATTTTTAGGAAGTTCGAAACTTGAATATCATCCTTGCTCTTTTGCTTCTCTTTCCTCAACCTTGAAGGATAAGGTATATTGGAAGAAGAGGAAGGCTTTAGGGGAATAGGATCACTCACAACGATGGGTGGAGGAGGGGTAGAATGAAGAGGTGGAGAAATTGGGGAAGGAGAAGGATGAGGAATAGGAGCAGGCGACTCGTTCTCCTTAGTCACAACCACCGGTGGAGGAATAGGAAGCTCGGGTTCCTTAGTACCTTTGCCACTTCGAGTAGTGATTGCTTTTATCTCCCCTCTTGGGTTCGCAACAGTGTTACTCGGAAGAGTACCCGAAGAAGAGGGTTGATTACCTTGGAAGAAACTAGCCATCATGTTCCTCAGGTCATTGGTTTGGCTATCCAACGTATTTCTCATATCGGCTCTCAAATCATTTCCTTGCTTGACCAAGTCTGCCTTCAAATTGCGCACTTCCTCTTGGAGATTTCCCACTATCACATCATTGGTCCGCATATAGGTTGCAACCTCTTGGTGTAATGCAGTGTTGGTTTGGTTAGGAGGAGCATTGTATGCAGGTGGTTGGTAAGCAGGTTGTTGGTAGACTTGATTGTTACGTGGAGGTGGTTGTTGCTGCTTGTGAGGTGGGATGTATGGTTGTCGAGGTTGTTGTTGTTGTTGAGGAGGGCGGTTGAGGTTTTGTTGTTGATTTTGGTTGGTAGGAGGAAAGCCAGGTGGTGAAAGATAGTTGTTGCTGCGGTAGCTAAGCAAGTTACGGTCACCTTGAGGTCTAGCTTGATAAGCAGGTTGTTGGTAGGTGCCATATGCCGCATTCACATTCTCAGCAGGGTAATCTTGGGTGGTGGTACAAGTTGTGTAAGAGTGGGGACCACCGCATATCTCACAAGGTTGGCTGACAGCGTTCACTTGTGCGTTTTTGGCGTTGTTGCTGTTGTTGTTGCTGACGGTGTGGGTGACAAGCGATTCAAGAAGCGTGGTGATTTTGTCAAGTCGCTTGTCGCTGTCATTAGTGCTAGCACTAGCAACATTGGTCCTAACACTCTTGGTTTGCACACGAGATTTGTTCTCAATGATATCCCAAGCAGCATTGGAAGTCTTAGCCAATAAATTACCCCCCGATGCACTATTCAGTGAATCTTGGTCACTCATGCTTAAACCATTGTAAAAAGTATTGATTTGATGTACTTTGGTAAAACCATGTTGTGGGCATTTTCTTAAAAGATCTTTAAAGCGATCCCAAGATTCACTGAATGACTCATCGTACTTTTGTTCAAAGTTTATAATCTCATTCCGCAAAGCGGTAGTACGAGAGGGTGGAAAAAAGTAGTTGATAAACTTTGTTTCCAAATCCGTCCACGTGAGAATACTCTGTGGCGGTTCTTTAGCAAGCCAATGCCGGGCTTGTCCCTCTAAAGAAAAGGGAAAAAGTTGTAACCTTATCACTTCTTGTGAAACTCCATTGAACTTGACCGTGTTAGTGAGTTGTAGAAATCTCTTAATGTGGTCGTGTGGATCATCAATGGTTCGTCCCAAGAACGGTTGAGCTGAGACCATCTGGATAAAGCCTGACTTGAGCTCGAAATTGTTGGCGGCAATTGGAGGGATGACAATTGGATCCGTGTTGCCATCAACATGAGCTTGCAGCAATTCAATCATTGGGCGATTATCCGGAAGGTGCTCATTGTTGTTGTTATTGTTCATGTTGTTGAAAGGCGGATTGTTGTTGTTATTATTGTTGTTCGGAGGTGGTATGTTATTGTTGTTTTGTACACCAGCCATGTCTAAGTTATCGAGAGGCTCGGGCTCTTGATAAGACGTGGATCGAGTGCGCATACACCTGCAAAAGAACGAACAAAGAAAAACAAAGCAAAAATATTTTTGGTTTTTATGTTTTTTTTACTTTTTAGGATTTTTGAAAATTTTATGAAAAAGTAACGTTCACGGGGAACGGATCCCAAAATCCAAGTTCTCACAAAAAACTTTTGATCTTAACGAGAAGAGCCGGCAGCGGCGCCATTTGATACACAGATTTGCAATGGGTTCAGATTAAAGTTCTCGATATCCTCTCGAATTGATCTAGGTCTTAAGTCGAATGATTGTTCTTGGTTACTAAATAAAAGGGGTTTGGTTTTCTAATCTAATAAAAAGTGGAAATGAAAATTTAAATCAAAGACAATTAATTTAATGATGATCACTAAAAACTTGAATTTAAACTTGAATTTGAATTAGAATTAAGATTAAAATAAAATTAAAATTAAATCAAGGAAACAGTAAAGAAATGGTAAGGAAACAGTAAAACTTAAAAATACCCAAAAGATAACTGATTCGGAAGTTACTGTTCATTCTTCATTCGGAACCTGAGCTTGGTTCGGAACTTTTGGATTCATCCGGAACTTGTTGATTCGGAAGTTACTATTCATTCATCCGGAACATTCTCATCCGGAACTTTCTCATTCGGAACTTATGATTGACTCGGAACTTTCCGAATGAAGGGTTGGTTCGGAAGTTTTTGCTTGATTCGGAACTTATTGGTTCGGAAGTCACTGATACGGAACTTAATGCTTGGTTCGGAAGTTTCCGAATGAAGGCTTCATTCGGAACTTTTTGTTTGACTCGGAAGTTCTGGGAACCAGATACAGTAGCAGATATGCGAAGAACACGGAACACAAATTTTAATCAAAATCAAACCAAATACTTAAAAAGGATTTACCAAATTAAACACAAATCATTTAGACACCATAAGCAACGAATCCCACTAATAAAAACACAAATCCAAACAACTTTTGAAGATCAAATCAAGAAAATAAAAACTTAAAAACTTGAAGATAAAGATGATGATGAACAAGATGAAATGAGAGATTAAACAAGAACTTGTATTGATTGATTAATGTTTTGACAAGATAAAACAAAGGTTAAAATTACAAGATTAAAGGATTAAAGATGAAAATCACCAATCACCCTAGTGGTGAAGGTGAAGCTACGAACCAGGAAGAAGGAAAAAGTGGGGAGGAAGAAAAAAACTAAAAACTAAAAACTTTTCTAAAATGTGTGAGGGGAAGGCTATTTATAGCCTTGTCCTTTGGTTGGTGAGTGGGCTTTCTCCCGTTCTTCTTGTCTTTTCGTCCTTTCGGAAAAGTTTCCGTTTTCGATTCTGATTCGGGATTTGTCGACGATTAAATTCAACTCGTCTTTTAATTTCTTCGTTTAATAGACTTGAGTTTCTTCGACTTGCATAAATCTTCCATCTTTGGTCCTTTTCTTCGATAAATCTTCGAATAGGCCCGATGACTTCAAATCTTTTGCATCTCCTGGACAATAGACTTTATCTTGAGTCTTTTTCTTCAGTAAAACCCGTGCAATCCCATGTTTTCTTCAGTATTCATCCGGTTGGCTCTGAAAATACAATAAACACAAAACCACGCATAATTCCAAACAAATGATATTAAATACGTGTTTTGGTCTCGTTTTAGCCCGAATTAAGTGGTAAAAGGATGGGTGTTTACACACCTATCAATAATGAAAACAAATCATGTTTTTAGTGTAAATGACTCTGATATGACATCGATTTGTGAAGTGTAGCCACTAATGATTGGTGTGCTGATGTACAGGTTTTTAGTGTAAAGTAATTTGAACGGGC
Organism: Glebionis coronaria; assembly: GCA_025667525.1. NCBI lineage: Eukaryota > Viridiplantae > Streptophyta > Magnoliopsida > Asterales > Asteraceae > Glebionis > Glebionis coronaria. The sequence goes on from JANFOE010001162.1 coordinate 14,262, forward strand.
TTGCTTGAAGCTCAAGAGCAGATGATGTTCAAATGAGATGCTATTACCCGGAATTAAAAGGTAATAACCAAAAACAATAAATAACTAATGGGTTCAGGTGTAGTGATAATATATTATAGATGGATTATTATTGGATCATCAGAGCCACGTTTGTCGCTTCATATTACAGGTACGCTTTTAAAGCTAACAATCATTTACTCAGTAATCATTTGTGACTCTTTAGTTTATTCTATGATTACGTATATATGTGATAGATTTCTATGCGGATTCGCAGGATCCCGCCTTCTAGCGGTGTCATTCCATAATCTTCTATGCATACCAAGAGTCTTGCTAATCTCAAACATTAGGGTAACCACGTTTTCATTAGCTTGACTTAAAAAAATTAACATAAGTTTTATTTGGAATAACTAAAGTCATCACAAACTCATCTGATTGTGAATACGCAGTTTCTATAGAGGCTTTCAACCTCAGTTGTGTTTCAACAATCAGAAGAAACTATCGCAAGAATAGAGATCTATGTCAGAAGCTTTATCAAGTAAGTTTTACACACACGAAATAGATCATTTGGGTTTGCTCAACATTTTAATCCTAAAAAATGTAACTTTTCTCAAATTTGTTAGGTCTGCTCATCAAAAAAGGGTATTGCAGTATTATATAACATGTAAATAGGTTAAATGTGTCGACATTCGATCTCTGAGAAAAAGATTAAAAACTCAGAGCACCTGATATATAGGTATAATTTGATTGAGATGGGACTTGATGCACCCGATCTACCTATGACCATGTTGACTGATTTGCATATAAAAAGATGTACTCTGTTTTTATCCAATCCAGTCATGTGTATTGTTGCTGATACTCCAAGAAAATCATCCGATTACCAACTATAATGGTTCACAAGGTACATTTTTGTTTGCAAATTAATCAAATTATATTATGTTGGGGGATGCTTATTTTAAATTTGTTTATCTGCTTACTATAAGCATGTACCGACCTCTTATTCCTATTATATATTATTGTTTATAGAATAAGATGTAATAAGCAAATAAGCTCTAAAATAATATTTATTCAATGATAAAAGAGTCAAATTCATTCAGTCATCATTTAAAAAATCGCCAGTCTCAGTCTATGGCAATGTTTACCTTAATCAACAGGAAGGTGTTCACTTATACATTTATAGGCTGTTAAATAATAGAAAATCTTTTGCTAAGAAGTGGCTGTTATAATAATTTTTAGAAATGAAACATAAAGGTTTTTGGTCAACCCGACCCTACAAAACATGGTCCGTTTTAACTTTAACCAGTTTTAGTCGGATGCATGACTATGAGCGGGCTAATTTAGATGCACAAAGCAACATTTACAATTTTAGGAAAAAAACAATAATTTCTATAGGAAAAATCATTTTAACCTTTACCTATTACAATATTTTTATTTTAAAAGATTACATAAGGTAAAATGATCCATTCATAAATAGAAGCGACGAAATTCAAAACACTACTTAACAAGCTTAGAGTGCATTTATTATGGAATATATTAAGAACTAACCAGAATTGCGCCCTAAACCGATTTTCAAAGTTGACTCTACAAGCAAAACACAGCTCATATAAGTTTGACCTGATCAAATGACTATTGTCATACATACCGAAAGCAAATATAGATCATCCTGCAAAAATACACTCAAACAATATGTAAAATATCAGCCACTACAAGGCCAGTGGTTAGAAATTTTATTGATCCTTCATTGTTATATATACCCAGAAAATGGTCCTTTATATACTCCTGAACATTACAGAATGCTCCTGAACTTCTATTTAGTAGGGACGTAGCAAATGGAAGAAGTGTTAAACATGGAAGAAGTGCCAAACATGGAGGCAGTGAATCAGAGGCAGCAATGGGAGTGACAAATCTGATCCAACCTGCTTCATGTAGCAGTTTGGACCGCACGACTGTCAAAGGTCCTTTATTCTCAGCCTTGAGTAGGAAAGAATGTTATATACATAACCTCCCAACCGAAAATCACTTTCATGTTCTTCTAAAACCAAATAACCATAGAGGAACTGATACCACATGCAAAGAAGTATTGCTTATCTATACACTATTTTACAACCCATTTTGAGAATGAATTTTTCAGATATTTTAAATACCCATTAGAAGCCAAAATTTTATGTTTATTTTACCCATTAGAGATAAAACGTAACCAATTTGTACGCTGATGTTTTGCGTATGTAGAAAAAGGTATCCATTTTCATCCTTACTCATTCCCGGATATTCAAATGATCGTATCCTCATATATGGAAAATATCTTATGATACTTATACATGATACATAATCAGAAAGGATAGCCAACTCATATTAATCCTTGTGTTTATGCAGGAACTTAGTGACACGATGGTCTTTAGGGCAGAAGATTCAATCCTTAAAACTTATACAATACAGAAAAGGGCAGCAAGTGCTTTGTGCGGACCCCAATGTGTTAAATATCAAGCGATGTAGATTTGGTGTTTGTATTAGCTAATGGGTTGCCCAAACATGAAGATTCAGATAATCTTATTAACATGGGCTTGAATTCCACTTGAGAAGAAGAATTAATTATTTTACGTAGTCTTCTCTACTGCCATTGGTAATTCTTGAAAACATTATTTGAATTTTGCATTTAAAATAAGATATAATGAACGCAATGCTGTTAATGTAAGTAAGACATAGTACTCTTTGATCAGCAATACTAGAATGGGAAATGTCCCATAGGGACTAAAGGTAAGCAAATCTAATAATTTGGAGGTTAAATCATTAGCGTATGTGTCATTACACAATTACGTTTATATTGGTTACGACTACACCTCTTTTTCATGATATATGTGTAAAATTGGCGTTATGATGTGTTGTGCTTTCTTTAGGATTACAAACAGACATTTCTTCCACATATAAATTGAAGTGTCAAAAAAAGAATGTAATTTTTAATCAAGTAATCTTGGTCTCCTGTGTTGCAGGGTATAAGAAGAAAGCAAGCCAAATATTAAAAGGCAAAAGTCTGAATATGCATCCCTATGTGAGACTTAGTTTTATCAATAAGGATTCTACCTTAGATATGAATAAAATGGTTATAGATATCGGAAACAGTACACTGTTGAACACACAAATGGTGAAATAGTCATAAGCTCTAATGTTGAGCTTCAACCAGGTATGGAAAGTTACCCACCTACTGAAGCTACTAACATGTCGCGGGCAGCAACAAATCATAAATATACTAAAGGTAAGAAGGGAAAACAAGAAGATATTGATGAAGAAAGATACAAACTGCTAATTTTTAGGATCCATGGTTTTCGGCTGTATTACCAGACCTGAATATGCGTTGGACCCAACAAATCCTCAATTTAAAAGGTACATTATTTTGTCCCAAGTATTTAGGCGTTAAGAGTATATGCATGTATTTACTATTCCTATTTAACAACGCAGGATCAGTGGTGTCAAAACTAGAAGAAGTTTTGTTATTTAGGTTTCCTTATTCTCAATACATGTTGAAGAATGGTGCAAAACTAGAATACATGTCCATAAGTATCCCTGAAAAGAGAAGAAGATCAAGACCAATGAAACTCTAACCATAACGCCGACATTAGTAAATTGGTTGTGTTTAGAGTGTTCTCTCTATGAATCTCTTAGCAAAATTAAGGTACATTTTTTATTTTTAGCGCCATGTTTACTTTAATCCTTATGCATTTTTCTATATATTATGTAGATCACTATTAAGAATTAACCAATATCATACAAATGAGAATAAACCAATAGAAACGTACATGTCACTTTTTCCTCAAAGAGAAGACATCTCTCTACAAGATACACATGTTACTGTGGTGGTATCAGGTCTGACCCATAACGCTATTGATAATCGATTAGATTAACCAACTAAAACCTTCTTTATGTAGCAAGAGGAACTTGGCTGATACTTATCGACCTCGACACATCTTTGAGTAAAGACCAGCAATGGCAGTTGATACATCTTCCATAATGTTGAACGGGCTTGGATCACCTTTCTTGAGTGGTAGCAAGAGGAGCCACACCTTGGCAGCACCAATTGGGACCAGAATTGGTGGTGTTGTTTCGGCCCCTAGACGTCTTGTGATGGTTGCTGCAGTTGCTTCTGAGAAATCATGGATCCCTGCTGTTAAAGGGGGTGACAATTTGCTTGACCCTGAGTGGCTGTTATGTCAAACGTATCAAGTCTATTCCATATGAAAAACCCAAAACTTCAGTGCGAGATGCATCTGATGAAGATATAGTTTCACCCGGAATTAACACCAGTGGTTCTAAAATAGAAGTACGGCCCATCAGAAACTTTGTAGCATCAAAACATGTGGAATAGGCACAATATGATGCACACCAGAAGCTTATGCAACCAAAGTTCCTGTTAGTGACCAACCGCCTAATATTGAGGATCGTATTAGGACGATGATAATGTCATACATTAAGCTTCCCGACTGTTTAATATTAGCTGTGACACCAGCAAATGCTGATCTTTCCAAATCAGATGCATTTCAGACAGCTGGAAATGCAGACCCTAATGGTAGGCACTGATGCCATTTATCTAATTAGTAGAATGAGTGGTTGTTGATCAAGTCTATCTTTCTAACATGACTTTTTTGCTTTTTGTGATGGCAGGTCAGGTCTGCACAATCGATGTGATGACAAAGGTGTAATACATGATTTCTTATTTATTGGTTACGTTGATTTGGCAACATCAAGTGAAAGCATCGGTTGTAATATCAGATCCTTATGAAGAACCTCATAAAACTGCCTGATATAGTGCCAACTAGAATGTTTAATAGCCTCATTTAATAATTTTAAAAAAGATGAATCAAACGAGCAATCCTTGTGACTGATCACTTAACCACCCTAACCATTAAATGTACACCTCGAGGTTATTTGTTGTACGGTATTCAATACTCCAATTGGCAGCAGACAAAAGCTTTTAATTCCAGAGTGCTACATCAAATTGGGTTTGGTTCATAGTGTTCAGCCCGCTTTGGGGAATACGTCATGCAGCATCCCTAAATCCGTTACATAGTTGGGGAATACAAATCTTATCTTAATTAGAAATTTTTACGTAGTACTACTCCTCAATGCATTTTGGTTCTACTACTTTTAGTTTTAAATTTTACTATGAGTATTATTGTTTTTTGTTTTGGACAAACCAACATTTACTTGTCAACTTTTAACATTAGGGTCTAACAGAAAAATCTAGGTACTCAGATAATATATATTAGTGTTTAAAGATCAGTATATAAAACGATGGAGAATTTGTAAATATACCCCGTGAAGCTTGTATATTTGCATATTTCTCAAAAGTAAAGTATTTAATGAAGAATTATAATATTAATTGCAAAAAATGCAAATATGAAAGTTTCACCGAATATATATGCAATTGCCGTGAAAATATAAAGCAACAAGTAATTATGATACCAAATTGTGGAAATGTAATGTAATACATAGAAGAGACATACATATATATTTTAGATGTAACATAATTTTGATATTATTTAGTATGTTTTATCAAATCCATATATGCGTGTTTTCTCAAGTTTTAACATGTCTATTTGTTGTATTTGTTTATAATATTTCGCGAGGTATTATTTGATCACCTTACTTTCGAATTACGACATAGAAAATTTGAGGACTGATCTTGGTAAAAAAAATATTATAACAAGAATCAAAATCAAAATTTATATATAAAACAATCTAGAAAGTTACTGTACGATTTTATAATTAGGCGTTTATCCGTTTCCAACATGTTTGACCCGACCTTTTTAGCAAACTTTTTAATTTTGCCAACATAATATATCAATTATAGAACACATGCATGAAAAAAAGTACGACCTCCGTCCTAAAATTATAGTCCACCTTTCATTTTTGAGTTGTCCTAAATTAATTGTCCACTTCTAAAAATAGGTAGGAAGTTTAGATCGAGATTACTACATTACCCTTAATTGAAATTATAATTACAAATTTTAAAAAGGATTTAAATTAATTGGTTAATGGTAAAACTGTCTTTATGCAAAAAGTAAGAGAGAAAAAACTATAAAAGTGGTACTTTTCTTAAATTGTATGTTTTTTGTCGGTGGAAAATAATTTTGAGACGGAGAGAGTAATATATATGTAAACTGGGATACACACCTTAGGGTTATAAAGGTTTTCGTTCTCCATTATAATCCACTCACCATCTTTTATAGCCTTAATAAGCATTCCAGTTACCCATTCAAACTCTGCAAGGTACAGGAGTTTCCTATGTCCATCCAACAACTTCTTAACAGTTTACATGAATCTTTCAATATTGTCACAATCATTTTCGATAGCTATTGAAGAACGAATATACAAAAAGGTATCCCGACAAGAAGTAATGTACCGAGATGTAGTCTTGCATTATAAATTTTTTATTTTTCTCACCTAAGTGATCACCTTCAAATATTTCAAAATTTATAAAGTACACGATCTTAGGTACAAGTTTTCTTTTTTATTAGAAGACCTTTTCAAAACAAAAAAAACATTATAATTTAACGAGGCTTAAAAATAACAAATTTTAACTTTTTATTACTTAATTTTCAAACTTTTAAATGTTTTGCCTTGCACAATCTTCAATAAGTAACTACAAATTTCATACGCTTACTTTAAAAACAATAAAATATACTTATTAATATAATAAGCGGGACCAATCCGAAAAACACTTTTACTATACTTAAAAAATGTCTATGTAGCATTTACAGTTTTTGAACATCAATATTTAGCTAAACAAAAATATACAAACGATAACCACAAGTCATACCCGCCCATAGGGCGGGTTTCGCGACTAGTATATATATATATATATATATATATATATATATATATATATATATATATATATATATATATATATATATATATATATATATATATATATATATATATATATATATACTAGAGATAGGTGTGTAAACACCCATCCTTTTACCACTTAATTCTGGCTAAAACGAGACCAAAACACGTATTTAATATCATTTGTTTGGAATTATGCGTGGTTTTTGTGTTTATTGTGTTTTCAGAGCCAACCGGATGGATAATGGAGAAAACATGGGATTGCACGGGATTTATCGAAGAAAAAGACTCAAGATGAAGTCTATTGTCGAAGAGATGCAAAAGATTTGAAGTCACTGGGACTATTCGAAGATTTATCGAAGAAAAGGACCAAAGACGGAAGATTTACATAAGTCGGAGAAACTCAAGTCTATTTAACGAAGAAATTCAAAGACGAGTTGGATTTAATCGACGACAACTCCCGAATCAGAATCGAAAACGTCAACTTTTCTGAAAAGACGAGAAGACAAGAAGAACGGGAGAAAGCCCACTCACCAACCAAAGGGAACACCTATATAAAGGGTTCCCCTCACACATTTAGTCGAGTTTTTTAGTTTTTTTCTTTCCCCACTTTTTTCTCCTTTCTGTTTCGTAGCATCACCAACACCACTAGGGTGTTTGGTGATTTTGATCTTTGATTTTTAATCTTGTAATTTCATTCTTGTTTGGTGATTGTTAAAAACATTAATCATTCAATACAAGTTCTTGTTTAAATCTTTCCATTTCATCTTGTTCATCATCATCTTTCAGTTCAAGTTTTTAAGTTTTTATTTTATTTGATTTGATCTTCAAAAGTTGTTGGGTTTAGTGTTTTTGTTGATGGGATTAGTAGTTTATGGTTAGTAGAAGCTTAGTAATTAGTTTATTTAAGTTATTGGTGAAAAACTTGGAAATTTTTGGATTAAAATCAATTCCCCTGTTTTTTCGGTTTATATCTGTTCTTGAGTGTTCCCAGGTTCCGGATGAACACCAATCTTTCGGATGAACACCAATCTTCCGAATGAACATTAACTTCCAGATGAACTGAAAGTTCCGGGTGAAAGTGTCTTTCAAAAAGTTCCGAATAAATTTTCTTATTTAAAAGTTCCGAATAAATTTTCTTATCTAAAAGTTCCGAATGAATTTTGTGTTGAAAAGTTCCGAATGAACTAAAGTTCCAGATGAACTCAATCTTCCGAATGAACCAAAGTTCCGAGTGAATTTGTTAATTTCAAAAAGTTCCGAATGAGTTTTTGATCAAAAGTTCCGAATGAATTAAAAAGTTCCGAATGAAGTGATTGTTCCGAATAAACTTCCGGGTGAAGTTCCGAATCAAAGTTCCGAAGAAAGTTCCGAATGAAGGTTATTTCTAAAAGTTCCAAGTGAAAAGTTCCGGATGAACAAAGTTCCGAATCAAGGTTAAAACTTCCGAATCAAGTTTCTTTTGAGCATTTTAAAGGTTCACTTACTGTTTCTTTATTGTTCCTTTATTTCATATTTTTATTTTAACTGTGATTTTAATTTTAATTTTAATTTTAATTTTAATTTTAATTTTAATTCTAATTTTAATTCTAATTTTAATTCAAGTTTTATTAATCTAGTTACTTTTAAATTTAAGTTTACACTTTAGAGCATTTGTCATCTAGTAGTTTAAAAATCCAAACCCCCTATTTGTCACCAAAAACAAATCTTCCCACTTAGAGCTGAGATCAATTCGAGAAGATATCGAGACTTGAACTTTAATTTTTTATACGGGGTGTCAAAAGCCTTGTATCAAATGGCGCCGCTGTCGGCTCTTCTCGTTAAGATCAAAAGTTTTTTGTGAGAATTGTATTTTGGGATCCGTTCCCCGTGAACGTTACTTTTTCACAAAAAATTTCAAAAATCCTAAAAAATATAAAATTTTCAAAAATACAAAAAAAAAATAGAAAAAAAAATAGAAAAACCATAAAAACCAAAAATATTTTTGCTTTGTTTTTGCCTTATTAGTTCTTTTGCAGGTGTATGCGTACTCGTTCAACGTCTTATTCAGAGCCCGAGATTCTTGAACATTTAGACATGGCCGGTGTACACAACAACAACAATAATAATCCACCCCCCCCAAAATGACAACAACAATAATAACCCACCCCACCAAAATATGAATAATCCACCTTTACCCGACTTACGCACCATGGAGGAGCTATGCCAACCCACCATGAACGGACGTGGAGGCCCGATTGCACCAATGCATGTCACAGCTCAGGAGTTTTCGTTGAAGCATCACATGATCCAGCAAGTACAAACGAATCCATTTCGCGGAATTCCAGATGATGATGCCAACAAACACCTCGACAAATTCATAACCATTACCCAAAGCATGAAGTCCCCAGGAGTTTTTATGGATGACCTTCGCCTCCAACTCTTTCCTCACTCGCTTTCTCACCATGCCGAAAAATGGTTTGACCGTCTTCCTAAGAATTCTATTCATACGTGGAACGACATGACTCAACGCTTTTTATCGCGCTACTTCCCTCCATCCATGGTCACTAACCTTCGTAACCAAATAAGTGGATTTATGCAAGAGAATGATGAATCGCTTTTCGATGCTTGGGAACGCTACAATGATTTGATTGACCGCTGTCCTAATCATAATATGCTCCCCGTCACTCTCATTGACACCTTCTACAATGGTCTCACTTTTCGTGATCGTGACACGATCAATGCCGCCGCCGATGGTACTTTTATGAAAAGAAGACCGGAGGAGTGTCGAGAGTTGATTGAAAACATGACTACTCACCACAAGAATTGGGATTCATCCGCATCCTCAAGATCTAATCAGAGAGTCAATGTTTCTTCTACTACCTCCAATCCCGAGATATCCGAACTTACCTGACAAATCGCAATGATGCACAAAGATTTCATGAACATAGCCACAAACAACTTTCAACAAGCTAAAGCCGTTGCTATTTCTTGTGACACATGTGGTGGTCCTCATTCTTACAATGATTGTCCTTCTACCCAAGGCAATTATTCTGAAAACGTTAACGCAGCTTATGGCACTTATCCCACGGGAGGCTATCAAGCCCGCCCTCAAGGAGACCGTGGCTTGCTAAGTTATCGTTCCAACAATTACCTTGCCCCTCCCGGTTTCCCTCCTGCAAACCAAAACCAACAACAAAGCTATAACAGAAACAACCAATCCCAACCTCGTGCCAACAATCAATATCAATCCCAAAGAAACCCATACCCAACTCAAGGAAATTCTCAAGCTTACCAAGCTCCACCTCTCAATCAACCGATGGCAGTAAACGAAGACGTCGAGACGTTCATGAAGACTAATCGAGAACTAATGACGAATCTTCAGAGTCAATTTGTCAACTTGAAGAATGACATGGTGAAACAAGGGAGCGATATTCGAGCTGAGCTAAGGAATGATATGGCCAAACACAGCGATGCAATTAATGCCAACATGCAAAACTCTTTTAATAATCAAGCTGTTCACCTTCGTGATATGATTGGTTCGCTCATCCAAGGTAATCAACCCTCTTCTTCGGGTACTCTTCCGAGTAATACCGTTGCGAATCCAAGAGGGGAGATGAAAGCAATCACCACTCGTAGTGGCAAAGGTTATATGGAACCCGAGCTTCCTACACCTCCACCCGTGATTGTGAACAAGGAAAAAGAGCAACTTTCCTCACCTCCTTCACCTTCTATCCCCATTTCCCCACCACCCGTGGTTGTGAGTGATCCTATTCCTTTAAAGCCTTCTTCTTCATCCAATATACCTTATCCTTCAAGGTTGCGGAAAGAGAAGCAAAAGAGCAAGGATGATATTCAGGTTTCAAACTTTCTAAAAATGTTTAAACAATTTAATTTTAACATCTCCTTTGCTGAGGCTCTCGCTCACATGCCCAAATACGCTAAGATGTTTAAAGATCTTTTAAGTGATAAGGAAAAGCTTATTGACATTGCTCAGACCCAACTTAATGAGAACTGCTCTGCAGTACTCTTAAGGAAATTGCCCACCAAACTTGGTGATCCGGGTCGCTTCTTGATTCCTTGCAACTTCCCGGGAGTAGAGAATTGCATGGCCCTAGCCGATCTAGGTGCCAGTATAAACTTAATGCCTTTAAGTGTTTGGAAGCAATTATCTTTCCCCGAGCTAGTCCCCACCAAAATGACTTTGGAATTAGCCAACCGTACGGTTGCTTATCCAGTGGGGATAGCCGAAGATGTCTTTGTTGGCGTTGACAAATTCACCTTCCCGGCGGATTTTGTTGTCGTTGACTACGAGATGGATCCCCGTGTTCCATTAATCGTTGGACGTCCATTCCTGAGGACCGGTCGCACTCTCATTGATGTAGCCGCGGGCGAATTAATCATGAGAGTTGGTGACGATCAAATTGTCTTCAATATGGGTAAGATTTCTAAGCAACCTTATTCATATGAGAGTGTTAATGCTATTGATGTTCTCGATGAGGCTTGTGAAGAACATTTTCATGATGCTTGCAAAAGTACTCTTTCTTCTCTACCCAATGTTGAGACCATTGCCACAATTGTTCCGGCATTGACTCCTTTTGGAGAAAGTGACTTGGATGATTTCGAAGCTAGCTTGGGTCCTCTCGATATTAAGTATGATAATATGTCCACCAATTGGGATGAAGACATTCGTACTATTGAGAGACTTCTCAATGAGGACCCGTTGTCTCCTCCTGCTCCTAAAGAGGTGACTAATGATGATCCATCGTTAGTTTCACCATCTATTGAGGATCCTCCCACTCTCGAGCTTAAGGACCTACCGCCTCACCTTGAGTACGTTTTCCTAGAAGACGACGAGAAGTTACCGGTCATCATCGCAAAGGATCTGAAAGAAGACGAAAAAGCCCGACTTGTCACTGTGTTAAAGAAGCATAAAAGAGCTATCGCTTGGAAAATCTCCGACATCCGTGGAATTGATCCTCACTTCTGCACACATAAAATTCTCATGGAGGACGACTTTAAGCCCACAATTCAAAGTCAACGAAGGGTGAATCCTAAAATCCATGAAGTCATCAAAAAAGAGGTTATCAAACTTCTTGATGCGGGTATGACTTACCCTATTTCGGATTCCCCATGGGTTAGTCCAGTCCATTGTGTGCCTAAGAAAGGCGGATTCACCGTTGTGCCCAACGCAAACAACGAGTTAATTCATACCCGTCTCGTTACTGGGTGGAGAGTTTGTATAGACTACCACAAACTCAATGATGCCACGAGAAAGGATCATTTCCCTCTACCTTTTATGGACCAAATGCTTGAACGCTTAGCGGGTAATGAATATTACTGCTTTCTGGATGGTTTCTCGGGTTATTTTCAAATACCCATCGATCCCCAAGATCAAGAGAAGACAACATTCACTTGTCCCTATGGCACATTTGCTTACAAAAGGATGCCTTTTAGCTTATGCAATGCCCCCGGGACTTTCCAAAGGTGCATGTTGGCTATCTTCCATGACATGGTTGAGCAAACCATGGAAGTCTTCATGGATGATTTCTCGGTCTCTGGGGATTCCTTCTCTTCTTGCCTTGCCAATTTGGAACGTATGCTAAAGCGGTGCGAAGACACTCGCCTTGTTCTGAATTGGGAAAAATGCCATTTTATGGTAAAAGAAGGCATTGTGCTAGGACACAAAATCTCTAAAGCCGGTCTTGAAGTCGACCGTGCTAAAGTAGATGTCATAGCCAAATTACCTCCACCTTCAACCGTGAAGGGTGTGAGAAGTATTCTGGGTCATGCGGGCTTCTATCGTCGATTCATTCAGGATTTCTCTAAAATCGCTCGCCCGATGACCCACCTCTTGGATAAGGATACTCCTTTTATCTTTTCTAAAGAGTGTCTCGAAGCCTTCAATCTTCTCAAGGATAAGCTAACTCAGGCACCGGTCTTGGTCACCCCTAATTGGGAGCTGCCTTTTGAATTGATGTGCGATGCTAGCGACTTTGCTATTGGTGCGGTTTTGGGCCAACGAGTGAATAAACACTTCCAAACAATCCACTATGCTAGCAAAACAATGACGGGGGCTCAATTGTATTATACGACAACCGAAAAAGAGCTTTTAGCTGTTGTCTATGCTTTTGAGAAATTTCGCCCCTATCTTGTTTTATCCACCACCATCGTATACACGGACCATTCCGCGTTGAAGTACTTGATGACTAAGAACGACTCTAAGCCAAGACTTCTCCGCTGGGTTTTACTCCTTCAAGAATTCAACATTGAAATTCGTGACAAGAAGGGTGCTGAAAACCTAGCCGCAGATCATCTGAGCAGACTTGAGGATCCATATCAAGGGGATCATCCGAATAAAGAGATCAGTGACTCTTTCCCCCTTGAGACCTTAATGTCTATAAGTCTCAATATTGATGACACCCCGTGGTTTGCGGACATTGCAAACTACTTAGCGGGTGGTGTTCTCATCAAAGGGTTAACATCCCAACAAAAGAAGAAGTTCTTGAATGATGTTAAGACTTACTTTTGGGATGACCCTTTTCTATTCAAACAATGTGCTGATCTGATCATTCGTCGATGTGTTGACGGACCGGCAGCTTTTGACATCCTCCAAGCTTGCCACAAAGGACCAACCGGTGGTCACTTTGGTCCCAACTACACCGCTAAGAAAGTGTTTGATTCTGGATTCTACTGGCCCACCATTTATCGTGACGCTCACGAAATGGTTAAGCATTGTGATGCTTGCCAACGCCAAGGCAAGATCACACATAAGGATGAGATGCCTCAAAATTTCATACAAGAATGTGAAATCTTTGATGTATGGGGCATCGACTTTATGGGGCCATTTCCATCCTCCAAAGGGAACAAGTACATCCTCGTCGCCGTCGACTACGTGTCTAAATGGGTTGAAGCTAAGGCTCTTCCTATAAATGACGCGAGGGTTGTTGTGAACTTTTTGAAGCAGCTTTTCGCTCGATTTGGCGTTCCTCGTGCTATCATCAGTGACCGCGGGACTCATTTTTGCAACGATCAATTTGCAAGAGTCATGGCTAAGTATGGTGTTAATCACCGTCTTTCCACCGCTTATCATCCCCAAAACAATGGGCAAGCCGAGATTTCCAACCGTGGCTTGAAGAGAATTTTGGAGCGTACTGTGGAAGAGCATCGCGCCGCGTGGGCCGATAAGTTAGATGATGCTCTGTGGGCTTTCCGTACTGCTTATAAGACGCCGATTGGTTGTACACCTTATCGTCTTGTGTACGGGAAAGCCTGCCACCTACCCATCGAGCTGGAACATAAGGCGCACTGGGCCTTGAAATGGGCGAACTTCGACATCAACAAAGCCGGTGATCATCACAAGAATCAACTCAACGAGCTAAATGAACTGAGGAATGAAGCTTATGAGAACTCGCTGATCTACAAGGAGAAGACAAAGATTATCCACGATGCTAAAATCAAGAACCGAGAGTTCCACGTTGGTGATCAAGTCTTACTCTTTAACTCTCGGTTGAAGATCTTCTCTGGCAAGTTGAAGAGCCGCTGGTCTGGTCCATTCACCATCGCCAACGTCTTTCCATATGGAACCATTGAGATTTCTCAGCCAAATAGGACCAATTTCAAGGTGAATGGCCAGCGTCTGAAGCTGTACTTTGGTGAGGACATCTCTCAAGAGATGATTCCATCCCTCACCACGTTTCCCATGAACTAAATTTGGGCCGAGTCAGGCTCGCGACTCGGTTATCAAAAACAAGCGCTCCTCGGGAGGCAGCCCGATTATCTATCCATTTTCGTTTTAACCTCCTAAGTGTAGGGGGACCTCTATAGGTTCTTTGTATTTGTGTGGTGATGTGATTACAGGGATAAGTGCACTCTTGGAATCTTTGAGGATCCGTACTCCCATGATATCCGCAAATCCGGTTCTATCTCTCAACTATCGTGATTCAATTTTCTTCATACTCACATTTGAAATTGATCACTTTAGTCGTCTCTTCCTTAGCTTGAGTTAACCAACGTGCACAATGTCATAAGTGTAGGGGAGACCTTTCCCATATGCTTAAACATTGAGGACAATGTTTATCTTAAGTGTAGGGGGGACTTCTATCAAAGTTTTAAGTGGACTTTTCCATGAAAATGCCTTCATTTAACCGGAAAATTCTATTTTTCAACATTTTTCAAATTTTTATTAACTTTGGCCATTTAGTCGTAATTTTTAATTTTTTATCTTTGCTCTCATATGTATATATCCCGCAATAAAGTCATATATTAATAAAGTGGTGTAGCTAGTTTAGAAATCTTTGACATATTAGGCCCGTTGCGTTTATTTTGACTCAACCCGAATAGACTTATCTAAGTTTATTCTAGCTAGTATCCTTAACCATGTAGACCTTAATTGGTTTATTAGGCTAAGTGTCCACGAGTCTCATTACTTGAGATTTTAAATTGTGGAGGACGAGAAATGATAGAGTCAATTATAAGTCGGTATTCTTGCATAAGCTCACTTGGTGTAATTATTTGCCTATTCTCCCATCACTTGCTAATAATTTATCTGCAATAAGTAAGGTCGTACGATTTGAAAAGTTACTTAGCTTCTAGCCCAAGATCGTTTAAAAGTTGCTCGGTAATGACGAGAGTTCATAGCCAAGGCATAACTTATGAAGCGGGGCGCGAAGATTGGCGAGTCCGAAAAGGCCCTAACAAGGCATGAGGATTCAATTTTATTGCTGAAGATCCAAAAGTGATGTGAAAAGCATTATTCCCAAAGTCAATATGAAGGATCAAGACTCACGACGAAAAGCAATCAACTCCCATAAAGATCATGGAGAAGTCTATCCGAAAAGACCCTAACAAGGTATGAGGATAAATAGATCCAAGTCCGAAAAGGAGGCGGATCGTTGTATCTCAAAATCCCAAATAGAGATTGAAGAAATAATCATGAAGTCGTGGTCAACAAAGTTGGAGTACCCCTCAAAAGCCTCCAAGTGAAGAAACTCTATTATGATGAGAAGACCATTATCTCAAGAACGTCTCTCAAGATATGAAGTATGAAGTACATGCCAAATATCGGCCCGAGAAAGGTCTCAAATCGCGAACCAAGTTATGCCAAGATATGAACTTTTTGATATCCCGAGAAGCAGTTTTAAGAGATTTTGTCCTTTAGCTAACTATTGATCAAATCGTCCTACTTTGCTTTTAGCCTAAATAAACTATCGAAATAAGTCCCAAAAATGCATCTTCATGATCATTCTAAGACAAAAATAAAATATAAGAGATACACTTAGGAATAAGGGAGTTTAAGCATTTAATTAAACCATGTGTGTAAGTGTTTGAATTGCTAACTTATAATAACAATGATCTCGTTTTTAAGCTTAGTTTGGGGAAATTGAAACTTGAGGGTGATAAATCTTCGCAGCACCAAAGCCCTAATGTAAGTCCTTGATCTCTTTGCAAGTTATTTCCATGTAGCTATTTTCTAGTGAAAATGGTTTTCTATCCTTTTGTTTCCTTTAATGTTTGAATTGCTTTTAGTACTTTAAATTTTTGTTTAGTAGTATTTGAATAAGGCCAAGGTTGATTAATTATGAGAAAAATGTAAAATTGCTTTATCACTAAGCATTGCATGAGGGCGTGGCAATGGTTAAGTGTAGGGGATTTGATAGGTGTGTAAACACCCATCCTTTTACCACTTAATTCTGGCTAAAACGAGACCAAAACACGTATTTAATATCATTTGTTTGGAATTATGCGTGGTTTTTGTGTTTATTGTGTTTTTAGAGCCAACCGGATGGATAATGGAGAAAACATGGGATTGCACGGGATTTATCAAAGAAAAAGACTCAAGATGAAGTCTATTGTCCAAGAGATGCAAAAGATTTGAAGTCACTGGGACTATTCGAAGATTTATCGAAGAAAAGGACTAAAGACGGAAGATTTACATAAGTCGAAGAAACTCAAGTCTATTTAACGAAGAAATTAAAAGACGAGTTGGATTTAATCGACGATAAATCCTGAATCAGAATCGAAAACGTCAACTTTTCTGAAAAGACGAGAAGATAAGAAGAACGGGAGAAAGCCCACTCACCAACCAAAGGGAACACCTATATAAAGGGTTTCCCTCACACATTTAGTCGAGTTTTTTAGTTTTTTTCTTTCCCCACTTTTTTCTCCTTTCTGTTTCGTAGCATCACCAACACCACTAGGGTGTTTGGTGATTTTGATCTTTGATTTTTAATCTTGTAATTTCATTCTTGTTTGGTGATTTTTAAAAACATTAATCATTCAATATAAGTTCTTGTTTAAATCTTTCCATTTCATCTTGTTCATCATCATCTTTCATTTCAAGTTTTTAAGTTTTTATTTTATTTGATTTGATCTTCAAAAGTTGTTGGGTTTAGTGTTTTTGTTGATGGGATTTGTAGTTTATGGTTAGTAGAAGCTTAGTAATTAGTTTATTTAAGTTATTGGTGAAAAACTTGGTAAATTTTTGGATTAAAATCAATTCCCCTGTTTTTTCGGTTTATTTCTGTTCTTGAGTGTTCCCAGGTTCCGGATGAACACCAATCTTCCGGATGAACACCAATCTTCCGAATGAACATTAACTTCCGGATGAACTGAAAGTTCCGGGTGAAAGTGTCTTTCAAAAAGTTCCGAATAAATTTTCTTATTTAAAAGTTCCGAATAAATTTTCTTATCTAAAAGTTCCGAATGAATTTTGTGTTGAAAAGTTCTGAATGAACTAAAGTTCCGGATGAACTCAATCTTCCGAATGAACCAAAGTTCCGAGTGAATTTGTTAATTTCAAAAAGTTCCGAATGAGTTTTTGATCAAAAGTTCCGAATGAATTAAAAAGTTCCGAATGAAGTGATTGTTCCGAATAAACTTCCGGGTGAAGTTCCGAATCAAAGTTCCGAAGAAAGTTCCGAATGAAGGTTATTTCTAAAAGTTCCGAGTGAAAAGTTCCGGATGAACAAAGTTCCGAATCAAGGTTAAAACTTCCGAATCAAGTTTCTTTTGAGCATTTTAAAGGTTCACTTACTGTTTCTTTACTGTTCCTTTATTTCATATTTTTATTTTAACTGTGATTTTAATTTTAATTTTAATTTTAATTTTTATTTTAATTTTAATTTTAATTCTAATTTTAATTCAAGTTTTATTAATCTAGTTACTTTTAAATTTAAGTTTACACTTTAGAGCATTTGTCATCTAGTAGTTTAAAAATCCAAACCCCCTATTTGTCACCAAAAACAAATCTTCCCACTTAGAGCTGAGATCAATTTGAGAAGATATCGAGACTTGAACTTTAATTTTTTATACGGGGTGTCAAAAGCCTTGTATCAACTAGCGTCTTAACCCGTCCAACGGGAGGGGTCGTTTCGCGAATCTTTTTATAAAGTACGTTTGGGTATTCGTTTTATCTGTTTGTAGTGTGACTCGTTTTTTGTTAAAAGAGAGTTTAATTGAAGGGCTATTTTTTATATTTTAGGGCTTGGCCCACCCAACGGACGTGTTTAGTCGTATGTTAATGTTTCGTTACACTGATATCGTTTTTTTATTTATGTTGGTTAAACATAAATTATGGCTTGATATTATTAGGTTTGCAATTAGGTTTGCAATTTTGCTTGCCTTTCATTAATTATAAATGCTCAATATATAAGTTACCAAAAGGTGGGCTAAACGTATAAAATATATATATAATCCATAAACATATATAGCAACTAATAATATCTACTAATAGATATTATTAGCACTTGCTACACAAAAGTAATGTGATAGTTCCTCCATTTCCTACCTCTACCCCAATTCAACCGATCAATACCTCCACTGATCAACAAACATCGACGACTCCGACAACATACGCACGGATCATGACAAGAGTTGATCAAGCCTCTTCGTTGGAAATACGTTTTTACGTATTTAGAAAGGATCGGTCACTCCAATGATATTGGGCTCGTGATCCAATATAGCCCATATAGCCCACATGTAGGGTGGGCTATATAAACCCCCTCCTAGCATGTTAGGAGAGGTTGAACACTTTCATTTTATGATATTCCATCTTTCTTTCATCTTTCTCACCTTTCTCTCTCTACCTTTCTCTCTCTAAGTTCTACCATTTTTCATCCATCTCAATAGATAATCCAACAATGCCTAATCCTTAGAAAAACACGATCCTACAATTGGTATCAAGAGCTATGATTGCATCTTTGGATTTATGTGCTTTTGATCTATTGATTTGGTTTTTTTATTTTATTTTTTTATTATTTTTCTTATTTTTCCAAGTTTAGTTTCAACTTGTCACGGTTTATTCTTTTAAAAAGTTTATTTTTTTAAAAAGTATCAGTTTTTTTTTTTTGGTTGTTGTCTCGATATGTGCTACTTTTCTCCCTAGATTCGAGTTCTTTGTTTCAAAAGTTAATAAAAAGTATCAGTTTTTTTTATCTTATTTTATCAGTTTTTTAAGTTTATTTTATCTTATTTTTTAAAAAGTGTCAGTCCTTTGTTTAACAAAACTTGTCTCATACTGTTTTTTGTTTTTGGTATCATCGGGAAAGGGTTTAAAGTTTGATAGTTATTCCGTTTTTTTGCATCGGAAAAGGGTTTTAAATATTCCGGTAAGTCATTCCGACAAGGTTCATTCCGACATGGCTTTCCGATTGCATTCGGATGGCCTTATTCGGATAGCATTCTGATAGACAATTTTTTGTCTTATTCCGATTGCATTCCGTTAGTTAAATATTCCGATGGTTTTTATCTTCTGACATTTCGATCGAACGTAAGTTGTACTAACACAAAAGGAATCATTTGGACCAAACTAATCAAAAGTCTCAAGTAATCACCTCGACTCGACCCTAACCACTACTTGGACTCAACCAATTGACCAAAGACTAGACTCAAGACTCGACTTTCCCCACCCTCGAACAAACCCAATACTCCCTCGTCTCACCTCACCATTTGAACTCAAACCCCTCACATCTTCGACCAGAATCCCTCCATCAAAACAACACCCTCGACTCCATCTTTCATCAACAAAAACACCTACACTCTCGTCCTCACACTCGAACACATCACCCTCGTCTCATCGACTCAAGACTGTCGCTCGACTCCAACAAAAACTCTCGACTTCTACACACCCAACCTCGATCACACCAAAAACAACAACCAATCCCTCACACTCTCGACTTTCTCACTCACCCTCGACCCTCACTACAGACTCGACTCTCGACCACCAGTCTCGACACAACTCACACTCATCAACACCCTCTCGTCTCACACAACACACCCTCGACCTCACCCAAAAACCTCTCAGCCTCATAATACCCTAGACCCTCGACTCCAACTGACCAAACATTAACACCAACTCAACAACCCACGCACTAAAACCACCCTAGACTCCTAGACCCACCCTCGCACAACGAACCATCACACACTCAAGATCTCAGATTATTATTTGTGTTTAAGCATGCAAGCCGAGATCTTTAAGATCTATCATAAAATATATATCATCATCGATCTTTGTTAATATTCGAAGTTAACAAAAGATTTATAACAACCAAGTTATACTCCTTTTGTCGTTTCGATTAATAACCAGAAAACTCAAACAATATTCAGTCGAAACAAAAGAGCCTACCCGAGACCCAATACAGGATCTTGAAGCTTCTAATGATTCTTCCTGCTTTGTTCATCGAATCATAAAGACGAATGCTTAAGGTAGATCGAATGACGGATGAAGGATGCTTTGTGGATCAGTTTTGGGAGATAGCACAGACATAGAGTGTTGGTGCCTGTGTATAACAACGGTTATGAGAGAGAGTTGTGTTTATTGACATAGCAGAGGAGATTTGTGATCGGCAGCTAAAAGAGAGGAGTGTTTTGTTTATCTGTGAGAGAGAGATTTTTGGGAGGATCGGAATACAGACGGAGGGGCTGGTGAAGATAATCTAGGGTTGACCATTTTGTGAGATTGGGTTTTTATAAAGATAAAGGGGGGCGGAGATAACAATGAGGGTGACTGTTTTGTGAGATTGGACGCAAGCCACGTATCTGGCCACGTGGGGATAGATACTCATTCAATATTGACACAACTCATATATCATATTTTTTATTTTTATTTTCATTTTTTTTTTGTTTTTGAATTTAAGTTAAGTAAATTTTTTTAAGTTAAGGTAACTTTTTATATTTTTATATTTTCAAGTTAATTTTTTTTAGTTAAGTTTATTTTGTATATTTTGTCAACCGATATATTTAGATTTGGTCCATCGTATTGAGGCGGGTATTTTGAAAGAATCAAAGTGGTAAAATCTTTGACGGGTTAAAAGTTTTTGTGGCCGGATTTGAAGACACAAGTGACGAGTCATAGTGACGGGATTTATTTTTCGTGGCTACGGATTTTTGATAGGGCATTAATATTTGGAATTGAAGACGGATTTTTCATCAATCACTAATCCTTAACGTCATTGTTCATTCAATGGATTCGTTGAATTTGCCATCTAAAGAGGAAGAACTGCAACACATGGAACTCAACAAGACCAAATTGCATAAAAAAAACATTGGAAATCTTTCACGAGCTCAAGACACATCTTGCACTTCTTTATCCGCACAACATGACTGAACTTCCAGCCATGGTTCAAATATTCTTTGGCAAAGTGGATAATTTTAAAGAGAAGATTTTCAATAATTTGGATGAGTTAGGGTTGCAACTTGAAAGGGAAAATCTTCATGAGGTTAAAGCAAAGATATGTCTAGAAATCCTTCGCACTCAGTTTAAGGATTTCTTTGCCTCAACAATGGTACCCCATTTTGATTATTCGACTTCAATTCTTTACCAGCTTTTCAACACGTATACGGGTTGCCAGACTGAAACCTTTAAAAGTGGTTTACTCAATCACATCAATATACTTGAGAAGTGTATTGAGGTTAGGTTAGTTAATTACAACGAGATACTATTGAAAGAGGGTCAGATTCAAAGAATCAAGGAGTCGTCTACATCATTGCATGAACATGAGAGAGAGACACGCTTCACGCTATCGTCAACAGATGATCAGATAAGCAATGGCAAGGAATCAGGAGGAACGCATGAACCGAGCAGCAAGTCACAAGCACCAACTGTTCAGGTGCCAAGTTTCAACAATATACAGCATGTTAAGCATTCTGAACCTAATTATGCCAAACATGGGATGGAAAAGAGTGATCGCGATACCAGTTCTGATTCATCCGATGTGAGTCATAATGGGGGAGAAAGTGTTCAAAATGCTAAACATCATGATAAGTGTCTTATGACTGCTTCGTTAAATAATTCTGATTCTAGGATTAAAGAGCTTGAAACGATTTTAGCTCAGCAATCCAAAGAGCTTGAGGATGCCAAAATTGAATTTTCAAAGAAAACAGAAAAATTTGAAACATATTTTGAAAAACTTGAAAAGTCAAACGTTGTTCTTGAACGAAAATTGGATCAAACTGTTCTAGATTCTAAAGCTGAAAAGGATAATCTTTTGAAACACCTTAAGTTGCTTGAATCTAAGTTGGCATCCCAAGATAGATTGCTAAAAGAAAATGAAACGTTAAAAGCTCAAGTTCAGGAAAAGGTTTTTGCTATAGCTGCGTTGAAAAATGAGTTAAGAAAAACTAGAGGACCTAGTGTGGACACTAAGCTTGAAAAACCATCAATCTTGGGGAAACCGCCTACAAATCAGTTCGTCAGACAACCGACTGTCAGACAACCTACTGCATTTAGATCCGAGCGACCACAATCCTCGAGACCACGGTTTGCCTCCCAAGTTGATTTGCTTCATTTTCCTAGACCAGTCACTCTACCATCTAGGCCCATTGTGACTAAAACAACTTTTGCAAGACCTAATCACATGATTGCCTCTATTTTCCCTAGACATAGTCCAAAGAACACGTCTCAAACTAGTTCAAATGACGTTCGCCATATATTTGATCTAAGGGAAGCTAAGCAAAAGACACAAGTAAGAGATAGGAATTTCAAACCTAGTCAGATGCCTTCTAGTTTACCCAACACTGCTAACCGTAGCATGTCACATCCTAGGAGCATCAATCAATCATCTAGGAATTATAGATCTTACTCGGACATTAAATATGCTACTTGTAAAACATGTAGGAAATGTGTCTTTAAAGCCAATCATGATTCTTGTATCAAAAAATTACTTAATGAGGTGAACTCCCGTGCTAGACTAAAATCCCAGTGGGTAGCTAAAATCAAACCCGTTGGTAAAATGTGGCACCCCACTGGTAGAACTTTCACTCTTGTAGGAAACGAGTGCCCTTTAACTAGGATAGTCTCCGATTCTACTAAGACTACTAGGGAGGAAACTGAAAACGAGGATACATCACTTAAGCCTGAACTTAAGGTTTTCTATAAAAGGAAACGTTTACCAGCTAAGACAAGTGAATCATCTCCTCTGGTCATCTCTAGCACAAGAAAAGAAAAATGTGAACCCCCACTTTCTTTTAAGGTAGATATCGCTAACCCATATCAAGGCATGCAAATTCCAAATGAGAATGCAGGTACCAAAGAGGATGTTCCAAAAGAACGAAGCGGTCCAATCATTGTATACCATTATTCAATTAAGGACACTCTCAGAGTTTGGTTGCTTAAGACGCTGATATCTAAGAAACAAGTATCTCAGGGGATTTGCAGTTAAGCTTACAGTGTACAAGGACTTATAGTCACATCACAGACTATAACTCGCTCTTCAAAGAAAGGAAAGTTTATCGCCGATGGTAAACTTATCCTAACAACGAGAAATTAATTTTTCTCGGGCATGAGCTTATATCAAAAACATTCCAAGTTTCTAAGCTCATGCACAATGGCTCACATTCAAATCACAGTCTGTGACCCGAACTTCAGAGAAAGGGAAGTTTATCTCGTCAACGATAACTTACCCTCAAAACGAGAAATTAAGTTTTCTCGGACACGAGCTTATCTTAGAACCATTCAAAGGTTTTAAGCTCGTGTATATGGCTCCTCGTTAAATGGCAGACGATGACCCGGACTTCAGAGACATGGAAGTTTATCTACGCAACGATAACTTACCCTCTTAACGAGAAATTAAGTTTTCTCGGGCATGAGCTAAATTTAAAAACATTCGAAGTTTTTTAAGCTCATGCACTAAGGCTCATCATTAAATATCAGATTATGACCCGATCCTCAAATAAAGGAAAATTTATCGCCGATGATAAACTTATCCTCATTAACGAGAAATTAAATTTTCTCGGACGCGAGCTTACATTAAAACAATTCAAAAGTTGTAAGCTCGTGTAAATGGCGTATAATTATATTTCAGATTATGCCCCGGACTTCAAGGAAAGGAAAATTTATCGCCGATGATAAACTTATCCTCAAAAACGAGAAATTAATTTTTCTTGGGCACGAGCTAATATTGAAAACATTGGAAGTTTTTTAAGCTCATGCACGATGACTTACAGTTAAATATCAGACTGTAACTCGGACCTCATATTTAGGAAAGCTTATCTTTAAAGATAACTTATCCTCGTAACGGGAAATTAATTTTTCTCGGTCATGAGCTTGTATTAAAACATTCCAAGTTTTAATCTCAGAAAGGAAAGTGTATCTTTTAATTAAGAGAACTTTTCCTCATAAAGAGAAATTCATCTTTCTTGGTCATGAGCTTTCCGCTAAAACATTCAAAAGTTTTCAACCTCATGAACACGACTTCTAAGTAAATGTCAACTTAGGACTCGTTCTTCAATTAAAAGGAAAGTTTATCGCCGATGGTAACTTATCCTTAACAACGGGAAGTTTACAACTTCTCGGACTTGAGCTCGTTTTGCAAGATATTCAACATCTTAAGCTCAAGTAATTGGTTTTCAAAACGTTGAACACAATTTTTCGAGAATTTCTCAAAAAGGTTTTCTAAATCTTTCAAAATTGTGTGTTCAAACAAAGTTTTGATAAAAAGAGCATGTCTTTTGGAATCGATAATATTTACGATACTAGAAATCTCATTCAATAATGACACGGGGTTGTAAATAACGTTCGAGCAGAAGTTCAAATGTTTTAAAACATGCTCAAAATGGTTTGCTATTATTTCAGATAGTAACCCGCTTCTCATAATCAAGTCAAGCATTTCACCGGAAAGCTTTGACTCAACAACGGGAATTAATTTTCTCGGGCATGGTTTACTTCATAACCATGTAAGGGATTGTGTTTACGTAATAACACAATCTAACATAAATTTATGTACGTGTCAGTGCATTTATTTGTTAAAACAAGAGAAATCTTGTTTTTATGAAGTTATCATCTCCACCAACCGTAGCAATTTACAATTGATATCTACATACTCGACGAGGCGACTACTCAAATGGTGACTATAGCTCTTTCAATAGAACACGGGTCAACAATTGAGGGGGAGCAATTGTCCAGCATTCAGAATCTTTGACGCCGAAAGTGCCAAGTTCACATGTTGGTGTCAAGACAACGATATCAATCAAATGGAGTCAAGAGATAACTTCAGACGTGATGAGGCGACCAACATTCGTGAACAAGAACCATGTGCTTCTTTCATAGGATGTTCTTCATCATTCAGGTCCAACCTCATAAATCGCTAATCTTGTGAATTCATTATCATATATGATCTTTGCACGTGATAAATACCTTACACTTGTGTTTAAAAGGTATTTAATTTACGTTTCAAATTCACCCTCATTAATTTGAGGGGGAGCTTGTGTAATTCATGAAGATAATTGGATTTGCATTTTTCTTCCCAAATCTTCTTAAAATACTATTAAATCAATTGATATTAAAAACATCGATTGGGTTAATATTTTTAATATGGGGGAGAAAATGTGATTTAATATGGGATATGATTAATCATAAATGGTTTGACTTAACGTGATAGCTCATCCCGACATGTGTGAAATGTTTTCGGATATCGTGGCATATGTTAAGGGGGAGAAAAATGGATTTGCACTTCAAAATGGATTTCATGGTGACATACACTTACCCAAAACATCTCTATTCACGACGGTGAAGATTGTGGTGACATAAGGATGGTAGGATAGGTTAAAGTCCAATGATTTCTCTAGAACCGGAGGAATCTTCCCAAGGACATTCCATAGCTAGAAATAGTAGTCCGTAGGAAAGATGGAGAAAGATTGTGAACGTAGCTGAATGCCGACCAAGTACTTAAGTTAGCACTGGAACAATCACAACAAGGTGCTAGTGATGACGTATTGGTAAGCATTGAAGGGGTTGAAGAATGAAAAAGAATTGTAAAGATAAAGGGTGTAAAGAAAGAAGCCCTCCTTACAACCTTAGGCAGAAACCGGTCAATTCATATGCTATTGAGATCATTTTTAATGATTCTTGATATTGAAGATAGACATCATGGACCCAGTGATGCAAGGCACAACCCATCCCAGCTAACTCAGATATCTCTCAGAAGATATTTGTTTTAATCACACGGAGACAACGCATTATCTATTGATTTATTCACTCCGAATACATTGGTATTGAAAAGGTGGCACTCCTCTCCAGCCTCCGATCACTAAAATCCAAAATGCACGATCGAGTCTAGAGCCATTTGAGATCATCATATATCTCATTAGAACACACTTTCATAATTCCTTGCTTCTTCACACACTGTGAAAAGTAAGAAAGATCTTAAGAGTCCTACGCAAAATCTTCATGATCTTGCCTAAACATCCGAGTAATACGAAAGTATTTACAATGAAGATGGAAATCCTTCTTGAGCGAATATCAAAAAGCTCATGGTAGGTGACTTGTGCGATTCTTTATGAATCAAACTTGTGATAACTGGAAAGCAACGGTGGTTTAATTCTTAAATGAATTTAAACACGCTCCAGGCCTCTACGCAATATCTTAGTGATCTTGCCAGAACACTCAGAGTGATACCTTAGTGTTCACAGTGATGAGTGGAAATCCTTCTAGTGTTAACCTCAAACAGCACTTGGTGGGTAACTTGCAAGATTCTATACGAATCAAGCTCGTGACAACTGGAAAGCAACGATGGTGCGGTTCTTAATTGAATTTCACTTGTTCCAGGAACATGAATTGACGGCTTCAAAATCATGCGGATATTTTTATCCAAATGATTCACTCTTTATGTTCGCAGTCAGCTTTGGACGGTCGAATAAAGAGAACGGGTTTACCCGCGAAATCTTGTCAAGGAGGTTCTTAATTGAAACTACCTGTCATAAGTACGATATTTTTATATCGTCCAACGGTCTTCACCGACCGGAGGTAAAATGCTACCAAATTAGAATGAAATGTTCAAGGCCATTTCATCCGTGTATATGTTTTGTTGATAACTGTCTTATGCAGCATAACAAGAAGGTGGCATTGCGATGTACAATCCAGAAGAAGTCGTCAACACATGCTTATGCTTTCTGCACTTAATACTTCAACAAATTCAAGAAAGTCTAAAAGTCAAGTCTTCCGCTGTATCAAACTCTGAAGCTTTCAAGAATTTATAAAAGTATAAGTATGTGGAACATGAAGTCACAAGGAGGCAAATATCACTAGTGATGAATGCACAAGGTCAAGGCAAGAGAACATGCTCAAGACTAAAGTCAAAGATCTCATCAGCATATTCACAAGAACAAGATCGAAGACTCAAGCATAGTATGCTAGGTTTAAGATTTTGTAAAATGGTGTGACCTCCCTTTGGGGGAGATTGTTGGAAATACGTTTTTCCAAGGAAAGTCTCGGTCACATCATTGTTAGCATAGATCACGAGCTATAGACTATTTAGGACATTGTAACTTGGAGTGACCTCCATTTGGGGGAGATTGTTGGAAATACATTTTTACGTATTTAGAAAGGATCGGTCACTCCAATGATATTGGGCTCGTGATCCAATATAGCCCATATAGCCCACATGTAGGGTGGGCTATATAAACCCCCTCCTAGCATGTTAGGAGGGGTTGACCACTTTCATTTTATGATATTCCATCTTTCTTTCATCTTTCTCACCTTTCTCTCTCTACCTTTCTCTCCCTAAGTTCTACCATTTTCCATCCATCTCAATAGATAATCCAACAATGCCTAATCCTTAGAAAAACACGATCCTACACTCTTCAAACATCACAATTGTATAATTGGGTAATCTCTCTTTCAATATAACTCCATAAATTATTATTAATTCATTCAAGAAGTTCGAATGTATCAATAGAATTTCATGGAAAAAGCAAATAAGCTTTGATTTTATTAAGTTTTTTCTCGTGAGCAAGTTCAAGAATTGATTGTGATAGGTCAACATCACAAATAATTTGTATTCCCATGTTTTTGAAAGGGTAAAGATGCTTTATCAAACAAAAGTAAAAGTTGTTAAGCAAAAAGCTACTATAGCTGAATGGAAAGACGTGTAATAGTAGCAATTCTTTTCTATCTTAACAACTTTGTAGTTTTTCTAAAATGGCAGTAGTGGTTCATCCTTCTCCAACATGTGTTCCTCCCCATAAATACCATCTACTTCTTTAAATGTGAACTTGTCTCCAACTCAAGACTCTTCCCTCTATACAAAAACAGTCCCAGAATCTGCCTCATGCGCCTTTAAACTAAGTCATATAAAGCTTCTAAATGTCATGGGATATGCAGCAAGGCAATGATATTTGCTAAAATAATGCAAGATAAGAAATCCATCTCAAGGAAAAAAGAGAGAGATACATGAAAGAAGTCATTTAAGAAAAAAAGTATTGGGAAAGCAAGAAAGAATAATATTGTACATGTAGATGATGACGAGGATTCTTGTTCTATATCTCATGATGACTCGGTGGATGATGAATCACTTTCTATGTATAATATTGAGGCTTCACTCGGCATAACTTTGGATGGAAAACCAACTCGTTCAAAAAATGATGTGTTTAGTGATTTTTTGTTAGAAACAACAATGAGTTACCACCTCCCACTCTGTGAGCATGAATGGTGGATTTAAGCCAAGGATCGGTTTACTTCTTATACACAAGGTTGTAGCTCTTCACTTTTGGTTCAAGCATTTACAATAGCTTTTATAGTCACGCATGCTTCTCGATTTTCAAGTTACTTCAACTTTCATTTTAGTTATTTCTAGTTCACGTTTTATCGGTAGCGTTTAGTCCCAGTCTCATGAGTGTCGGGTAGTAATATTTGCAATTTTTGTTTGTTCTCAAGTCATTATCTACCGGATGTAATCTTACATCTCTCAATTGTATCATTCTTTGGATCCTTTTGTGATTCAGTTTAATACAACAATTTATGGTAAAACGAAAATGTGTTTGATTTTTAATTTGTTTTTAAAAGTAGTTTGTGTATCCATTATAGTTTTTGGCTAAATATTTGTAATTATAATTCGGGTCAACCCGAGAAGCAAATCGAATTCAAATTTGATTCTTGGTTAAAATATAGTTCGGTTTAATTCGATTTTCGAGTTAAACCAAAAAGAAAATTAATCGAATAAATTGAACTACTCAAAGACCGACCGAAGGACACCCTAACAAACAGGTTTAGCCAAGTGAGTTAACTTAACATGAGGTCAAAACATATAAAAGGTCAAAGTTGATTTTACTCATTGTCAGAAGACGTTTTATCTATCAAACATAACTGTATTAAACTGACTGCCAACTTCAACGGGAAAAATATTGAAAAAATAAGTTTTGTCAAAAACTTGTTATATAAAATAATTAATAAAATTGTTTTATAATAACAAATAATAATTTCAACCGATAAAAAATATTCAAAATTAACCGATGAACATTAAGAAAAATATTAAACTGATAAAATCAGTGACTTTTCTACACGGATAAACATTATTAGCATTATTATTCACATATTCACAAATTATTTTTACTTTCTCTTTTCCAAAACAAAAATCACCACAAATCATCATTACCAGATATATACATCCTACAAATATTAAAAGTGGGCGTCATTATCTCTTGCTAGATATATACAGAACCCCAAAATAAAAATAACTTTGGATCTTGAAATCATAATGAAAGTAATCACTAATAAAACTAATCACCACCTACACTGAACTTCACCGTGGCTAAACAAAAACACGAAATAACCACCACCACCAACAAATCCATCAGTATGAGAGGTGTCCGGAGGTGGTTTGAGGAGTGTCCAGTAGCATAGATGTACGGTAGTAGTGGTGTAAGGGTGTGTCTTGTGGTGGTGTTATGGTGTGTTTGGTTGGCGAACTCGAGTTCTCAACAGGATCTAAAGTTTCCAGCTCATGATGTCCACCCTTTGCAAAAAGAAAATAAAATAAAATTAGACTAAGCACGTTAACGTTCTTATATTTAGCAAACATTTGGATGAAGGTATTTTACCTTAGCAGGGTGTGAATTCCCCCACTCAACTACAATTTTGATTGATGTAAAAATGTTTTTAAGGGAGATAGGCAAGTAATTTTCTTTGGGGAGAGGCCTCGAGTAAAGAAATCCTCATATTTCGGGTTGATTATAAGAGGTAGACTACCACATGACAGGATGTACATTAAGCTAACAGACCAAGCGTACCCCTAAGCGTATATCTTAAATCTGCATATATGAGCCACACATCAACGAAGATCTTTGATGAATCTTTTGAGTTTATGACCTACTACACAGTCCACAGTCCACATACCAGTATGTATACTTATGATAGTTAATGATATTCTAATGAGCATATTTAACTCATGTATTTAGTCAGCGCTAATACTAAAAGGTGGGTTGGTGCTCTGAGTGCATTACTAAGACCCCATGAAGGAGTGAATGATATAAGAGAGAAAACCAAAGAAAGAAAGAATAAGCAATTGCATTATAAACTTAACCTCACCTGACACATTTCACCTTTTAACCGGTTCATCATGTCTGCATTAGGATCATCAGAGTAATAGTCCATTTGTTGAATCAGACCTCATAAGAATCCATCGTTCATGTCATAAGCCTGAGCATATAGAACTTCTCGACCATAAGTCCTAACAAATCTCTGAAAAATGCGAATGGAATTTGTCCTATACAACATATACTACAGACGTATACTGATATGCTATAAAAATAAACCTTTAAAGATGATCAACTCCAGTAAATACTTTTCATAAAAAATGAAGCGTACCTGTGCCTCAAATCAGACTATACACGTGAAGGATTTGACATTATATGTCGGAACAATAACATCTTGCCCAAGCTTTCTGTCATTGGCTTTTGATGGTAGGTCAGTAGTGAAACGTTCATGGCCAGTTGGCTTAATTTCATTTGTTAAATTACCTTTAGCGTCTTGTTACCGTGTATATCCTGGTGAGCATTCAGAGGTATACAAAAATATCAGATCCTGAATTACATCCCTATCTATGTACTAAAAAAATTTGTTTCTCTAGTAGAAGCAACATGATGTCAGCTTTGGCGAAGAGGCTCCTTCAATTGTGTAATTACATATAATGGAAATCAACTAAGCAAAGACAGTGCAATTTTGCAAATTTTAGAATTTGAATATTTTCTTTTGGTAAAGCGACTGCTACTAAAACAAGTGCAAATGTAGATGAAGAAATCAACTCTAATTCAGTACATATGGGTTAACATGATACATTTTTCCTCGAAAATTCTATAGTAAGATATAATAGCTATCCATGATATCAAATGTAAATTCACTTGCATGGGCTATATGTGAGGATGCCAATAATCAGCAAGAAAGAGGCTTTATTTAAACAACTTCCTGAAAGCTATTAGGATTTTTGAGGTGAACTATTTATATGATATAATGCTATTATCTAATTTTACTAATCCAAAAAATGACCTATCAAACTCATATTTTTTAATGAAATAGTGTGAATAATGTAGACTCATTAAGATGCAAACAAACATATGTTTGGTTTTTAGGTAAACGTTGTGATGTGACCTGTTTTACATATGAAAATGAGTCAAAACCAACGTCATCAACCAGAAAATGAAGTTAAACTAAAGTAGTCTATTGAGGAAAATAATCATACATCTGAATGTCGTCTCTTTTTTTTGATGTAAAAGCATATTAGTGCACTAATGCTGCTTCCATGCAATTCTTTCATCTCTTTGAATCACTGTTTGCGCAAAAGAAAATTAGTGCAGAAATTATATAAGTATATCCTCTACTGATGTTAATGGTTCCGAATGGATCCCCAAGCATAAAATAAAGTGCAGCAGCAATTTCATCACCCATTTCTTCTGGTTTGGAAACAACTGCAATCACTGCCTGTAGAAAATGCTTGAAAGTTCATGCTATCATTTCATATATGCGCATGGATTGAACATGTGATAGTTTTTTTAAAGATTAACCTGACCAAAGAGATAATACAACATCAGTTAGTGCAAGATTTCTAAATGAGAAACACCACCAAAATATATATAAAAAAAATCATTCCACATATCAAATGGTATTATTCTATAATAAGTCAGAGTAGACAACACTGAAGTTGATCCAACCCTGACATGTCTCGAACCCTCTACATTCAAAACGTGCATTAGCAACCTAAAAATGATCAAGATAGGTAAAATGAATCAAGTATCGCATATACTCTGATAATAAATTATAAAAAAGTGAACTCTCTCGTTGAGAGGTTTGTATTTTTTGTAGCTTTTGTGATTGAATGCCTTGATCGTCCCCATAGAAAGTTTGCATCAAGTTTATTCTCTATTATAACTATAAAAGGTAGATTACCAGTTAAATTAGTAGAAAAGTCTGATTCAAGTGGCCCGATCATATAAATTCCGTCATTCGAAAGCCCTAATGCAAGTTGACTTCGATTAGAAGGTTGAGCAGCAAACACATTAGGATACCCCTTTTTAAGTAGTACTATAAAGTGTAAGACAATAATTCAGCATATTAGGCAAAACAAAAAGTAATATCAAACGAATATGGACTGGACAAATAGATATTTGAGCATATGGAAA
Organism: Glebionis coronaria; assembly: GCA_025667525.1. Classification (NCBI taxonomy): domain Eukaryota; kingdom Viridiplantae; phylum Streptophyta; class Magnoliopsida; order Asterales; family Asteraceae; genus Glebionis; species Glebionis coronaria. Next base: position 46,965 of record JANFOE010001162.1, read on the forward strand.
GCAAGTCATATATTCTAGGAACATTAGCATTCGCAACATCATTACTTTTTTTAGTTAGAAATTTAACTTGTGCATGCTTTGACACGACTCGACAGCATCTATCGATGGTAAATCACCACAATAGAATCTTGTAGTATATAGAGATCGAAACACCCACTAAAAGGTTCGCATTTCCAAAAGGTTGTCAACCCCATATAATAAGAATGTGCAACAACCATAGTGAAAGACCCCTTAAAAGACTTTTGTCTATTAAAAACGCAAAACAAAACCTAGGAGGAAACTAATGATACATATTGACATACTAATGTCATTAAATTTGTAGACTTGTGCAGGCACCTCTTGGTTGTTTCTAAACTTAATAAATATGCTTATGAGGTTGCAACTGTTAAGTATTCATTAGTAGTTATTAACTTATTTTGGCCGCTTTCTTTTTCACATAATTGTTGCCACATACCAGTAAGGACATGGTTTTTATGTACCACAACAACAACACCGATACTAAATCCCACCGGAGCAAGGCACAGTTGATGGAGACTGAAACATTTAGTTTTGGCTTCTAGAATATCTTTAGAGCTAGATCATTTGGATTTTGTTATCTTATATAGACATGATAATGGCCTCTTTTTTTAGGGGGAGTCTCGAAATGTTTATATGGAGATTCAGATCATTCCTATTGGCTATCACATAGAATTAAGTAATCTAATACCTCGTGGCTGGATCAGTGTGTTATGGCATTGGTTGCTTTCATCTTCGTTTCCTCGTACCCTTTCTATGTCTTCTCTTTAGCCCACTCGTTGTCCCTTTACTTCCCTTTTTCGCCTTCTCAGTCACCGTCCACTTGAGAGACCCCACACCCTCTTTCACATTTTTAGCCTTCTGGTACGTTGTTATTGCTCCTTTTTTCATGTTGTCATAAGCCCTGTCTTTCGCATTTTGTGCCTTTTCATCGACTGTATCTTTTACAGATTGCATATTAATACTTCATGTAAGTGTTTGGGTGGGGCAGGAGACGATGCCCTCATTGTTTACGATCTGTCACTACATCCTCTATAATGCAGCCTTAGTGGCACAAGGTGTTTGCAGCGTTATCTTTACCAAATTAAAGTCAAACATCGCATAGAAGGAAACGCATTAATATTCACGCTAGGTGGTATACTCGTATTGATATGGTCTCTATGATATGCATTCTATCATTAAATGGTACTGGTACAGATTGTAATTGTTTGATTCTCATTCCTCAATAGCTTTATACTTCACATAATGCTTCTAGATAGATAGTCTTAATTATACGTCACATGACTAATGCATAATATTCACTTGAAAAAGTTGGTACTGAGTTTTTAATAGTTTAATTTTACATGTTATATATTCATGGCTCGTTGTACTTTGGCACTAAACTGGCCTGTGTTGATATGTTAATACTGGTTAATTTCTAGACTGGACTAAACCGGCCTAATCCAAGATCACTTGTGGGTCTCAAGGCCAAAATGTATTACAGCAATGATGGGTGGAAACATTAATTAGCTCTTCCAACTTAAAAACTATTACGATCATCATATGATTGTATTGGACCCTCAATGGACCACCACAACCATAAAACTAAAAATCAAAGAAAGACTGCCACTTCATATAAACAACTAAACATATGAATATTACCTGCTCCTTGCACAATATGGGTTGAATATTTCCTGCTCCTTTTGGAGATAACGACAAACAGTTTGGAAGGCATTTGACAGTGCTTTAAGGGTGTTTGTGATTGGTTAATAGCTCACTCCCCCAACCTCTTTCAACTGCTCTTGTTTGACGAAGGCACGCGATTGTGATCCTTCTTTAGGTTAAAGCAGCTAGTTCCATCCAAAAAGTGGCCCACTGCCACTCTTTTGTATGCATAAGAATAAAATCAAGTGGCGCGAATCTGAAGTCAGTGATGTGTATCTCAGCATCTAGCTTACCTGAACAATACATGAAAATAAACACTCAACCCGTTTTATGAGATGCTACAAAAGTCAAAGATATCAAGCTTAAAAAATGGAACACGATAAAGGATCAAATAAAAAATTAAACCATGATCTTAAACCCCCTAATCATGTTTATGAGCCTGTGGGATCAAAGCAAAAATACAAGTTTGATTAAAGAATAAAGGATCAGCCATAAGACTATATATTAATAGCAAATTTACAGTGACCAAACACATTAACAGAAATAATTAACAAACAAATACTAATCAATTACATACCAATTCATGCTACTCTAATAGTTAACCATGATCTTAGATCCTTCTTGTGTATGAACTGATTCATGTCCACATTAGAACCTGCACTACTTGCGGCTGAAAATAAGAAGAAGAACCAAAACAAAGAAAAGAACATGGAATATAATAAGGTTAATAGGCTACCAATTAGAAATAAAATAGAACATGAACAATCTTATATACCTGAATGGATCTTGTTGAGCATCATGAATATCATGGCTATTTGTGAGTTGATCTCATTATATGTGTCTGACATGTCATGAAAAAAACACATAGCAACAGATATTATTGATAGATGTGTAAACACCCATCCTTTTTACCACTTAATTACAATAATAACCGAGCCAAAACGTGTATTTTATGTCATTTATGTCGGAATTATGCGTGGTTTGTGTTTTTGTTGTGATTTAGGACGAAAAGGTGAAAAGGGGAGAAAACACGGGCATTCACGGGCTTTTATCGAAGAAAAAGACGAAAGACGAAGTCAAGAGTGCAAAAAGAACGGAAGTGCAAGACCAATTCTAAAGATTTATCGAAGAAAAAGTCAAAAGACGGAAGTTTACTAAAAGCCGAAGAACTCAAGTCTAATTTATTGAAGAATTACAAGACGAGTTTAAAGAAATCCCGAGACAAAGCCATTAAAGTCATAAGATTAAGAAGATTAACAAAGATTAAAGAAGATCAAGGACTTAAGTGTGCAATTAAGGAAAAGATGAAAGAGGGGAGGAAGCTTCCTAAGCACTCCCTAATCCTCCCCTATATATAGATTAGACTAGATTCATTTTCATTTTGTTGGATAGCTTGACAAACTATTTCTTCCATTTTAATTACCTTTCACATTTAATTTCATGTCAAATTTAAATACATGTCTTGCACCTTAATTACCTTTAAATTCAAGTAAGTTTCCTTTTAATTATTGTCAATCTTTACTTTAATGTTTGATCTCCTATCTTCCTTTCTTTAATCATTATGTTTATTTGTTCATGTTCATGTTCTTATTTTTATTGATTTGATCAAGTGGATTTTGATTATTTTGATTAGTTTTGTTAGTTTGATTGTTTTGGATTGTTTGTTTATGATTAGTGGATGTTATTTGATTAGTTTGATTTAATCTTGTGGTTGATTTTGTTTAGTTTTTATTAGATCCGTATTATCTTTGTCCCTCCTTGTTCTTCGTGTTTTCTATTACTGATCTTTTTCCCAGGAAACATTTCGGATCAAGCCAAGGGTATTCTAGTGAAGGAATTGTGTTGTGGATATTCTGTATCAAAGTCGTTCATTCGGAATATTATATATTCCGAATCAAGGCCTTCATCCGGAATATTCTTGCATTCCGAATCAAAGTCGTTCATCTGGAATATTTAACATTCCGGATCAGTAGTGTTTTATTCAGAATAATTTATTATTCCGGATCAAGCATTTCATCCGGAATATCAAACATTCCGGATCAGCCTTTCATTCCGGATCAACAGAACATTCCGGATCAAGGAGATATTCCGGATCAAAGAGTTTCATTCGGAATAAGTAATTATTCCGGATCAAGGTCTTCATCCGGAATATTCAACATTCCGGATCAAAGAAAATATTCCGGATCAGCAACATTCCGGATCAAGGACCAACATTCCGAATCAAAACTTTATTCCGGATAAGTGACATATTCTGGATAAAGGATTTATTTCGGATCAAGGATTTTGGCTAATATTCCAAGTGAAGAAGAAACATTCCAAACGAAGGTGACATTCCGGATGAATGTTTATTTCGAACGAAGGATTATTCCGGATAAGCTGTTTTCAGGTTCTTTCTAGTTTCAGTTTTTAACTTTTTGTTTTTAATTTTCAAGCTTTACTTTTCCCGCCTTTTTACTTAGTCTCACTTTAAGATTACTTGCCTTAGATTTATTTTAGCCTTGCCTTAGTTTTAAGTTTTAGTTGCGTTTTAAGTTTGCCTTAGATAGATTTAAATTTGCGTTATTTACTTTTAGTGCTTTTAATTTTCGTCACGCTTTTAAATACTCGCCATTTATTTTAAATTCGATTTAGATTTACTTTACCTGCTCTTTACTTTAAAGTATTTGCACATTTATTTTAAAACACCCCAAAATATTCTTTTTCACCAAAAATAATTGAGTCGCATTTTGAACCGGAAATCAATTCGAAGAGATACCGAATTAAATTGAACCTAGCAAAATCAGCTTTGTATCAATTATCTAAAAAAAAATTAATTAGGGTTTTTACATATACCTACAAAACAAAGAGAAGATAACTAACCTAGGAAGCCATACCTTATGAAGAGAGGAGAGAAAAAAAGAATAGCAATACCTTATAATCCTGCAAAAAATACTTAAAAAAACACATACCATACAGAATAACTATAAAACTTAACATAATTTCATCGTTAGAGTTTTAAGAAGAAGAATACCGAATGTTGGGATACCATTAGGGTTAATGGAGGCGTATAAATCTTTTGTTACGTGAGTTTTAAACTTTTGGATAAACATGTTATATATATGTTGATATATTTTTAAAAATAAAAATATATTCTGTTATATTATGAAAATTTGTTTGAATGAATACATATTTTCTTCATCTGACATATTAAAACGTAAATCGTAATAGTAATCTTAAATAAAGAGGTTTAAAAGCATACCTTATATATAGGGGTTTAACATCATGAAACAAAAAAAATACAGTAGCTTAATTGGAAAAATCCAAAACAAATAACCAAAAGGTCGTGAGTTCGAATCTTAAAAACCCTTTTAAAGAAAATCATTTTTGGTAACTTTAACCAGACCCGTCCAAACCTTCAAAACGTGACTTTCAAAACGCAGTTTTTCAAAACTGCGTTTCCAAAACGCGATTTTCAAAAAAGCCTAATTCTTAGCGGAATTTCATGAAATTTGGAGATTTTGTAGGAAAATCTCAAATACTATTTGTTTAAAGATGTGACTGGATTAAAAAGTGTGGTATCAAACCATAATTATACCTATATATAATATATATATATATATATATATATATATATATATATATATATATATGTATATATGTGTGTGTGTGTGTGTGTGTGTGTGTGTGTGTCTATATATATATATATATATGTATAAATATATATACATATATATATATATATATATATATATATATATATATATATATATATATATATATATATATATATATATATATATATATATATATATATATATATATATATATATATATATATATATATATATATATATATATATATATATATATAGGGATGGGTTCTAGAGAAAACCTTGTGTTGGTAGAAAACCTAGAAAACAAATTCGTAAGGTAAGTTTTGCAATATATGAAAGTGGAGGGTAAGAAACGAAAGTTATCTAAACAAGGAGGGGTAGAATTGCCAACCTTTCGTTCTCACTCATTTCAACTACCAACATAAACACGCTCCGTAAAAAAAACAAACATACTCCTAAAAAAGTCCGTCAACACCACTGACCACCGTTCAACCTCCTTATCAGATCATCAGAACCATCGGGGATACCATCTTATATCGTTGTCACCATAATCTTCTCCGATCTCTGTCACCGTCTCCAATCGCTGTCACTATCTCCGATTGTCGTAACCGTCACCATCACCGTCATAGATCACAAGAATACATAATGGTATTTAATCCTTTCAGAATATAAATCCTCTACCTGTTCTTTAATAGTTTGTTAACTTTGGTATTTAATAGTATTCAATCGCAGTCAATATATCTGCTTTTTAAACTCATGTGTATGGTTACTTATTTAAGGTCATGCGGCAATGGAATATGTCTTTGAATGTGATGTTTGATGTTTCATTGTCCGTCTAATGAACTTTTTACATTCTTACAGATATATTCGACGGTCCAAAACCTGTTGAGAATTATGGTTTCAATAGATGAAGTATACTTCACTGTTCTTGACTAGTAAAGGCTCGTGTTCCATTTATAGTCCTTGTTCAACGCCTCAGGTGTGCAATTTTTAATTGACTGTTTGCAATGCTATCCTTATTTATGATTAAATGTAAATAACAAATAAATAAGCTTCTCAGTTAAGCAGTAACTTACTTCTTTGTGCTTAGTTGTCATTAAGCACCAATTAAATGGTAACAATAAAATAACAAAATAAAAAATACATAAGAAAGAAGGAAGGAGATAAACTAATGTACATGCCTTAAATTCATAACATTCATCATCACCGCATTTACGTATAATACTTTAACATGCCTATTTTGTTTATCCTTATAGTTCGCCTTTATTCTTTTATTTAGGGTGTCCTTAGGTTCGGTTCTCGGGTTGTTCAGTTTATTCGGCTTCTGCTATTCGGTTATTTTTTTTAGTTGGGTCAACCCGGGAACCGAACCGAACTAGATTCAACCGAACTGAACCGAACCAAAAACCGAATTTGAATTCGGTTTGGTTCTCGGGTTGACCTGAATAACCTGAGTTATCCGATTTGTTCGAAAAAATACATAATTATTTAAATATTTAACAAAAGAATTATATTTCAAATTTAAAATTTGTATTTTTATATTAAGATTAAATTTTAGTAATTATTTTATATATAAAAATATTTATATTTTTATAACTTCGGTTTTCGGGTCCGATTGTCAAACCCATATCCAAACCTGAACACCAAATTTGTAGTTCGGTCGGGTTATGACCCACAACCCGAATTCAATTTTCGGTTCGGTTCTAATTCGGGTTTGATTCGGTTCGATTTTTGATTTCCGTGGGTCAAACCCAAACGATGGACACCGCTACTTTTATTACCATATTAGTTGATGGTGTTTCTAAAATCTCTACATAAAGTGGGTTCTCCATAATACAAACGAAACCACTTTATTCGTTTGTTTATTTAAAGCATGTGTTTGAATGTTATATTATCAAATCACTTTGTTTGTTATGGAATTTGTTGTTATATTTTAGGTCTTAATTTAACTGTTTTATGGTATCATTTCAAAACAGTTTTAAGGCATCAATTCAGAATAGTTTTGGGGCATCAGTTTAAACAGTTTTAGGGCATGAGTACATACCGTTTATCCAGGACAAGACCCAGTACTTTTTCAAAATGTAAGCCTATTCTTATCATTAGAAATAAAGCTTATAAACCAAACAAATTATGGCATCCATATGAATAAATTAGGTATTCATATTAAATTAGGACATCCGTATGAACAAATTAGGGCATGTGTTTGAAAATTATGGTTTATATTTTCGTTGTATGAACAGAATGTGCAAATATTAAGCTGGTGTGTTTATGCATAAATATTGCACTTTTTTTAACACAACAGTCATTACTTTGTATAAATATTGCACTTTTATGCATCTGTGTTTGACTTCAATGTCTTGCCGTCTTTCTTTTCCATTAGCTAGGGTATCTTTCTTCTTTATATGCTACAAACCGTTCTTAACCATTGCACTTTTATGCACGTTTTTAACTCTAGACTCGCTCAGAGTCTATGATAGTTTACCTAGAAGCCAAACAGCTTCCGACCCTAGCATAATATAGATATTATAAAATCTTGATTGACGATTAAGGACTTGTTGATCAAGAAAATTCTTTTCGTTGTAATTTTTTTACTTTGGCAATTCATATCTACCTGTTAATAATAATGTAGAGTCAAGCGTTTGTGACATCCCACCAAGTGGTCTGAAAATGGCCTCAACATTCATTAGGAATTTAACGTACATCTAGGAGATATTTAGGCGTGTGAGTGAGTTGTTACATCTATGTTTGAAGGAAGACGTTATTGCATTGGTACTTGGTTGAAGGTACTAACAAATTAGAGCAACCATATGAACAAATTAGAGCATCTGTATGAACAAACTAGGGCATACATATGAACAAATTAGGGCATCTGTGGATGAAGGGGTTATCCCTATCATTTTTAATGAAGCCTTAGTCGAATACAGGCCAAAAAAGAAAACATATATGATAGAGTTTAACAAACTCACTTCCTACTACATCTGCCGCTCATGGTGGTCTAGTCATTCCATCAGGTAGGGGTACCTTGAAAAGTATGGACAGAACACACCTCTCTTAAATACAAGTACTACTACGACAGCACAGCCGGTGAAACCAAGGTAAATTTTTGTACTGTCACTTTCAAATTCTTATCTATTTTCTTTATGATCTCGATATTTAAAGTGAATCTTTGTTGATTTGGTCCCTACAGTGTGGGAAACATGAGGAATTGGTATGTTTGAACACCAACAAAAGCTTCAAACACTAGCAACAAAAGGCCGCTTCAAAGCAGCCCAAAGTCGACCCATGTATGCCAAATCAGCAAACTCGAAAAAGTATGGGTCGTGCTGCAACTTCAGTTACTGTTTTGATTTTGTGGTTGCACGTTTGTTTCAATCTGTATGCAACTTAGCTTCAAATCGGTATGCAAGTTTTACTTTATGTGCCTGAGTTTCAATAGATTTTATTTTACTGTTACCTTATTATGTGGACATTGGGTTACTTTTAGGGGGTGTTTGGGATTTTAAATATAAATATAGGTGGTTATTTTTCAACGAAACTTATTAGATATGTTTAGTTGCAATGAGATAAGTATTATGGTGGTTTAAGTTTAGCTTGTAATTTTGTATTGCAACTTGCAAGTTCTAAAAAAAGTGTCAGTTAAGTTTTTTGATACAATGCTTAATAGTCTATATATATATGTGCATCTCGGTGGTGTATACACGTGTATTTTAAGCAAATATAAGGCGGGTATTACTAGGGCATCAATTGTATATTATTACGGCATTGATGTGTAGTTTCTTATGCATCATAGTCAGGTGGCTAGTTGGTAAATCTTATTTAAATATTTGCAGCATGGATTTGACACCGTCCCATTATTTGTTGCCTAGTTAGCTACTTGTAGCTATCAAATCCAACGAGTTGACAAGTATGTTTTTGTTTTATTTGTGGTATAACACTCTCATAAACTTGTACAAGAGGTGTCTATTTAGACCCATTGGTCATATAGTTTACTAATCTGCTTATTTACTTATTCTGAGCAAACAAGCACTTAAAAAGTCAAGAGGTACCAATCTGATAAATTTTCAAGCCGAGAATCAGTTTAAATAAGCAATTCCAAACATCCAGTTAGCGGTCTGCTTCTTTCCATTCAATGTGCATGTACATTTGTGTCGAGTATTTAGCTATTTTGTTAAAAAAACAATTAATTAGACTGTTGAGATTTGCAATAAAAGGCAACCTGAGTCGAACGTCATAGAAACCAACATCCAATCAGTTGATCAGTTTGTGTTGTTCAAATGAACAATTTTGATAATTCTGTCTTCTTTGGTTCATTCTCTTCCCATACTGATAAGTTTAATGGATAGTAGAAACAGCTTATACAACTAAATTCAGGACACAAGAGCAGAAGATAAAGTGAGAATCGCTCGAGCATAAAGAAGACTATTAATAGTGGAAGCGATCGAGCTCATTATGAAGGGACAATACCCGAGAATGAGTGTAGAAATATGGCGAGCTGTATGCTTTTTTGCTGCAAGCACATGTGGCATTATCGTTGGCGTTTCTCGTTTTTTAAGGTCAGTACTTGTCATTGGAACCAACTCTTGAGTAGATATAGCAGTTATATATCATTTATCTGAAAATGGGTCAATTTGGCTTGTCTTTGTTAACGGGTAGAGTCGGGCATTAGTACTTGCTATTCTTTATATGGGCTGATATAGAGTTCTGTCTTGGTCAAGTTACATATATAAAGTGTAGGATCCCAGGTCTGATCCTAAAGACCCTTGTCGTCTACTTAACTATTTTGTCAAAGGAAATAAAATCTTTGCATACCAAAAAGGAAAAATACGGCATATAGGTTACACAGATTACCAAAAAGATAAACCAACCCCATCAATAACTCAGTTTATTATGTCTTTTTGTTTAGAACCTCTAAAGACCACCATTCAGCAGCTAGAGCTGATACTTGACCCACACTTTGAGAAAAATATGCTCTTTTCTCACTATATGACCTTTTTTAGATCTTTTCTTAATATATGTTATGTTATCGGTTCATGTGCAGCTATACTCTCCAAGACGACCAGTAGTTGATGTTAGGTGAAGCAGTACTTTGACATGATGAAGGAAATTGGTGCATAATCAAAATCATTTGTTGTGTTTATCCCTCATGTACCTGGTGCTCTTTGTGACATTGCTACTTAGATTCGTGATGGCCATCTTCAGGGCCATAATGATACCAACTGATTGTCGAATTTGTTTTTGATCGCGGTTAACTTTAGGCATAATAGAACGATGATGGTACAGTTAAATGTATTCTGTAAGTAGCTATTATTCTGTTCAACTCTACGAGTTTTTTCCAAAAATTTATGATCATTGCTAGCAATATTATAGTACCCATCACTCCTTAAGAGAAACATGTATTGTCTTGTTTAGTTGCGTTAGATTGTCTGTATTGGCCTTTTACATGCTTGTGGTTATGGCAATTGTCCATGGTAAGCAATAATTCGGATCTAGTTTTATATATTTTTGTTGGAAGTAATGTTCGTAGTGTGATCAAAGAAAAAAAAGTCTAAGATACGTGGAAGAGAAAGTAAAACCGGCTCATACCAAACACATGCTAAAATAAGGAGAAAATAAAGAGGAAAAGTTAAAACCAAAAAATGATCGTGGAATTAGGGAGAGTGACGGAAAAAAAAAGAGAACGAGGTTAAAAGTTAAAAGTTACATAAATGACCCCTGAAAAAAACGAATGTGACAAAAGGCCCTTGGACTTTAGAGGTAAAAAAAAGGAGGGGAAGGTAGATTGATCCAACGGTTGGAAGGAGGTTTTCTAGGTTTTCTATTTAGATGAAGTTTTCTCTTGATCCCAT